>JASDQU010103926.1:69846-99526 GCA_032191745.1 Picea mariana
GACCATTGATCCAGACGGGCATTTTCACGATTTTGACCATCAGAATATTTGAAATCAAGGGGAGTGAAAACTCTCGAAACGTGAAATCCTGAAATTTCATATGGGATAAGCACAAAGTCATTGCCCGAGGCTATGCGGGGCGAAGAAAAGAGTTGTGCAAAGGATCAAAGCACACAAGTTGGTCACAAAGGAAGATCTGAGTGACCTTGAGGCACCAGAGTTGACTCGAAGGAGTCATGAGCTTGCCTGGAACATTCATGGGTGTCAGGTCTCGCCTTGATCCTGATGAAAGTAGCTAATGAAAATGGGGAAGGTGGTTGAAACCTCGTTTCACCACATAAATGGAAAGCATGGAAAATCAAGTCGTGGAGGGCAGACTATCAGCCAAAAGTTCCCTGTCATGGATTTTCTTGTGAAGCCCATACTCATCTGACCTTGCGTCTGACAGAAGAGTRCAATTGCAGCCTGATAGAAGAAGATGCAAACGTGAAGCTTTGATTATGGTAGCCAGGTCACACTCCTGGTGGTGGCAGTTMTCTGAGTATAAACACTCAGTTTTGATATTTYGTTATGGTCGATGGTAAAGMAAAGCTCCCGATTTGTAAAGTTTTAATGAACACTCTAGTTCTCTGGTCATGTTTTGTAGTCTAAGATTTCTTGTTTAATGAAAATCAGCTTTCTTTCTCCCTCTTGTTTTCCTCATATGCTGAAAGAGTTCATGATTGACCGATTCACTTGAATTATTGTGRCTGCATTATGATGAAAGTTTGATTATAGTGTTGTTATAATTCCTTTTAGTTCATTTGAGACTTGGATTCAAGAAGATTTTGTGTCTAAGTTTTTCCTCTGAGATGCTTGAAGACCTAGTGTCTTCGGCAGAAATCTACTTTTTCTCACCAAAGTCCTCCTCCTACTCACCCTTACTACAACCTACTGATTGAAATTAAACCAATACCTCACCTACTTGTGCATATCAGTCCAGTTTTTCTAAGTTAAGACAATATTATCCCGAGATTGCGCCCATTTGACCCTCTTTTAACCAACCTGTGACATAAAACTAATGGGTACTGGGCTTACCTCCGCTGCAATCCAGAGGTGACTTCTGGTGCTAACATTTCTAATGTTAGCACATAAACTTGTCAAAGTCTTGTGGGTTGTGGTTTACACCTAGGCCGCAGTCATGAGCAGCAAGCACAACACTTGAAGTAATCTGATATATAAAATCAAGTCAAGTGAGTGGTCACGATCAGCTTTCAACGGCAGGGATCCTCCACGCAAATCAGATTGATGGCCATCGGGTGATCGGGACCATACAGTTGCACGAAGTATAGCATCAGCTAGAGATCTGAAATCATGAGGCCATCCCAACCTTTGATCCTAAGGGACGCGTGGTGCAGGATCAACATTTTGCTGACTCGAAGAATGGGGCAGTCAAAGGGTGGAGTCTTGAGGACTCGCGAAATGCGAAATCGCAATATGATCTGGGTCGTCCATTTCAGAAGGACACATGGCGCAGAATCTGAACCACAGAAAAAGAATTTTCAGGAAGGTTGAGGTGAGAAGTGTCGATGGTCTGAGGTCCCGAAATTTCGATATGATCTAGGTCGTCCGATGCAAGGAGACGCATGTCACTCAATCCAAGCTATCGCAATTTTCTGACTTGGATTTTTCAGCATGGAGCACAATGTGAACTCACAAAATGAGAAATCGCGACGTGCCTGAGAGTTAGGCCCATGATCACAGCCTAGGGCCAAGTAGAAAGTGGGGCCCAAGGAAAATTAAGTGCCCTTTTAAGTAGCGGGCGGCTAAGGTCACTCGAGGAGATGATCGTGGTCTTCAGATTCAAAGAAAATCCGACCATTGATCCAGACAAGCATTTTTGTGATTTTGAGCATCGGGATATTTGAAATCAGGGGGAGTGAAAACTCATGAAACACGAAATATTGAAATTTCATATGGGATAAGCATGAAGTCATGGCCTGAGGCTACGCAGGGCGAATGAAAGAGATCTGCAAAGGATCAAAGCACCTGAGTTGGTCACAGAGGAAGATCTGAGTGACCTCAAGGCGCCAGAAATGACTTGAAGGAGTTGTGAGATCGCCTGGAACATTCATGGGTGTTAGGTATCGCCCTGATCCCGATGAAAATAGTTAATGAAAATGGGGAAGGTGGTTGAAACCTCGTTTCACCAAATAAATGCAAAGCATGGAAAATATGGTTGTGGAGGGCAGACTGTCAATCGAAAGTTCCTTGTCATGGATTTTCTTGTGAAGCCCATACTCATCTGACCTTGCGTATAATAGAAGAGTGCAAGTGAATCCTGACAGAAGAAGATGCAGACGTGAATATTTGATTATGGTAGCCAAATCACACTCCTGGTGGTGGCAGTTCTCTGAGCATAAATACTCAGTTTTGATATTTTTTATGGTCGATGGTAGAGCAAAGCTCCCGATTTGTAAAGTTTTAATGAACACTCTGGTTCTCTGATCATGCTTTGTAGTCTGAGATTTCTTGTTTATTGACAGTCATCTTTCTTTCTCCCTCTTGTTTTCCTCCAATACTGAAAGAGTTCATGATTGATTGATTCACTTGAATTTTTGCGATTGCATTATGCTGAAATTTTGATTATAGTGTTGTTATAATTCCTTTCAGTGCATTTGAGACTTGGATTCAAGAATATTTTGTGTCTAAGTTTTTCCTCCTCGGTTGCTTGAAGACCTAATGTCTTCGTCAGAACTCTATTTTTTCTCACCAAATTCCTCCTCCTACTCACCCTTACTACAACCTACTGATTGAAATTAAACCAAGACCTCACATGCTTGTGCATATCAGTTCAGTTTTTTCTGAGTTAAGACGATATCATCCCGAGATTGTGCCCATTTGACCCTCCTTTAACCAACCTGTGACATAAAACTGATGGGTATTGGGCTTACCTCTGCAGCAATCCTTAGGTGACTTCTGGTGCTAACATTTCTAGTGTCATTGTCGTGGACAAAATTAAAGATTTTCCCTGGGATTGAACGACAAAGTTTACTAGTTCTTAAGGTGCATCAGAACTTAGTACATCAAAGATTGCAACTGTGCACCTAGCGAATCCATTGGGGATACTCCATTGATGTGAATCCACTGGCAACTCCACTGTTTCAGTTGTGGCTTCTAGAGGTAGACACATGAGGTCTACTCCACAACTGCCTTTAGCAACACCTCAAGCTGACCCAGAGAAAATTGTCAGAAAGGGAAAGGCCCCTTGAGAAGGTAATTTTGCTATTGAACCAGGTATTTTTGATAATTTTCACTGTTATCCTTTAGAAACTCTGATAGTTGCTTCTCATTCTCCTATTATACCATTTGTTGGAGTTTTATGAATTTTAAAGTTTGGGAGTGTTCCTGTTGATTTTTCCCCTCCTGGTCTGGATTTGGAGGGAGAAATCCTTGCACTCTTCTCTCCCCTGAATTTGTACCTTGTTCTAGACCTCATACCTCGGAATATTTTCCCACTCCAGGTTTTATTACTCCTCCTCTTGTTAGAGTTACTGATTTTGCAGAAAGGGAATCCTCTTTTCCTTCAAGCCCTGTAGCCTTTTCTCCAAATCCTTTGTTGTTTCCCTTTCCTCTCGGAAGTTCAATTCCAGTCTCCCCTGTTTCGAAACCCTTCCCCTCCTAGTTCTCCTCCACCTACCATCCCTATGGCAGGTGCTAACCCTCCTAGGAACAGAATGTATTCCATAGTGGTTGCAAGATATGCCCCTTTAGTCCTACCTCAGCCAATGAATGCTCTCCCTGCTGGAGATTACCTAAAGTATATGCCCAAGTTCATGGGAGAAGAAGACATAATTGTTGAAAAACACCTTGTTGTCTTCTACAGTTATGTAAACAATCTGAATATTGAAAATGAGGACGTCTGGATGAGAGTTTTTGTCCAGAGCCTTGATGGTGAGGTTAGGAAATGGTTCAGGGGATTGACCCCTAGATCCGTTGTTGGGATTGAATCTTTGGATGATGTTTTCTTGAGACAATGAGGGGGATAAAAAAGACTTTATGTATTATATTATAGATTTTGGGGCCCTGAAGAAAGAGGAGGGAGAATCTGTCTCTGACTTCTCCAAAAGATTCAACAAGATGTACAATAAGATCCCTGTTGAGATAAAGCCTACAGAAGCTTCTGCCAAGATTACCTATGCTAGTGCTTTTGACCCTAATTTCTTCCTCCTGTTGAGAGAGAGAAGAGATACTTCCTTGGCTCATATGAAAGATGCAACCCTGGAAGTAGAGTCTAATGTATTGTTAGTAAACTGACTCAGGAATAAGGCTGATAGGGACATACCAAGGGGAAGATCTGAAGCCTCCACCTCTAGTTCCTCTGGCTCCCACCCTCAAATGGATGAAGTAACCAAGTTACTAAAATCACTTTCAACTAGAATGGAAAAATTGGAAGTAGAGGGGAAGCAGACATATAGAAATCCTCAAAATGTTGATAACAAAGCCATCTTTAGAAGACCAAACAATTCCCTTCAAATACTCCCGAGAGATCCCAGAAACAGAGAGAGAGATGATCAGAAAATCCAAACACCTCTCCAAAATAACCTAGTTGTTGATGAAGAGTGGGAGGAAGAAGAGCTTGATCCTGAAATCCATTGTCTTGGAGACACTTCCCCATTTCCCCATTTGACTCAATATGCATACAAGGAACCCCTCATGAACAGTCAAATAAATGATCTAAGTAAGGGTGAGAAGGCCAATAGTAATCCCAATAAATACAATCTTGGGTCTAAGAAGAAAGAAGGGAAGTCTGACGTCCCTGATCATCCTTCCAGAGTAGAGAAGCCTGCTAAAGACGCAGCAAAAAACAACAAAGAAAAGAAAGCTCAGAACCCCTCACTGATACCCAAAGACTCTGTCCCAGAAGTGAGAGAATTTATGAAGCCCCTTTCATATTTCAACTTTGAGAATGAAATTCAAAAGATCAAAATTCCTATACCCCTTTCAGAGCTAGTCAAGCATGAAGATTTCCAAAAATCCCTCTCTAAGTTATTGTAGTTGGAGCCATCTTGCCATTCCACAAACTCATTAAATATTCAATATGAAAATCTATTAATCATCTTAGGTCCTATGGTAGAAGATAGAGATTATTCATCCCCTCCCTTCTATACATCATTGAACATACATGATAAAGTGTTGCATAAATGGTTGATGGATTCAGGGGCATCTCATAATCTTATGCCCAAAACTGTCATGGAAAAACTCGGTTTGGAAATCACCAAGGCTTATCATGATTTGTATTCTTTTGATTCAAGGAGAGTGCAATGTCTCGGGGTCATCAAATATCTGGTCGTGACCTTGTTTCAGTTGCCCATGAAGAGCGTAGTCATGGAAATCGTGGTGGTTGATGTTCCCCCTAAGTTTGGCATGCTCTTGTCAAGATCTTGGATAAAAAGACTTAGGGGAACCTTGCATATGGACCTCACATATGCTACCATTCCAGTGTTCAGAGGGGAGCATAGGAGACTGTACAGAGAAGCTCAGTTGGCCTATAATATTAGTGATGAAACAAAATCCCACCAATCATCCTATCTTTGCATTCGACATTGATTTGGGTTCTAGTTTGTTACAACTCATAGATACTTCTAAAGCTCCTCTTGAATTCAAAAAGCAGCCCATTTCTTTTCATGAAATACCTCCTCCAACTAATTCTATGTGGAAGATGTACTTTGATGGAGCCTCTTCTAGGGAAGGTATTGGTGCCAGAGTAGTTTTTGTGTCACCTTGTCAAGAAGCCATACCTTTTTCCTATAAACTAGAATTTGAAGCTACGAATAATGTGGCAGAGTATGAGGCTCTTGTTTTGGGTTTGAGGGCTACGAAAGACATGGGAATTGAAGAGCTAGTAGTATTTGGAGATGCTGAACTAATTTTTCATCGGGTCAAAAATATTTATCAAGCCAAGCACCCTAGGCTAAGGAATTACAGGAATGAGGTGTGGGACCTAATTGACAATTTCTTCTCATCCTTCAACATTTCATTTATTCCAAGTGAGGAAAATACTATGGTTGATTCTTTGGTCATCTCAGTGATCCAGTTCAGGGTCCCATTGCCACCTAAGCTCAGATATGAGGTTAAGATTAGATATAGACCCTTTGTACCTGATAATATCAAGCATTGGAAGGTGTTCGAGGATGATCTTGAAATCAGAAGATTTCTTGAGTCAGTTGATGAGTTCTCTGCATTACACATTGATCATGATCATGATCCCGAAGGTGACCCTCACACTAATGTATTTCTAAATAAAATTTATAATCACCATATTGTTCAGCTTCCTATCAACCACATTCCAAAGGGACTAGTTCCTTTAGAAAGATTGTTCAATGGGAATGATGTGGCAGTAAAGGGTAAAATCTCAAATGATGATGCTAATGTGGCTGAGTGTAATATTGGCACAAAGAAGGATCTGAAATTTGTCAAGCTGTCAAGCAGCATGTCAAGGGAGCAGCGGGTCGAGTATGCTAAGTTATTAAAAGAATTTTCTAATGTGTTTTCTTGGACCTATGAAGACTTCAGAACATATGACACCAGTTTCATCGAGCATAAGATCCCATTGAAAGCGGAGGCCAAACCATTTAGGCAGAACTTAAGACAGATAAATCCTATATTATTTCCCATCATGGAGAGAGAGAGGTAAAAAAGTTGTTGGATGCCCAAATCATTGTCCCTTTAAGATATTCTGAATTGGTGGCCAACCTGGTCTTAGTGAGAAAAAAGAATGGAGAGATCAGACTCTATGTCAATTTCAGAAATCTAAACAGAAGATCAAAGAAGGACAATTACCCACTACCAAAGATGGAACACATATTATAGAGGGTGACTGGTGCATCTAGGATTTCCATGATCGATGGCTTTTCTGGCTATAATCAGATCTTTGTCCTGCCTGAAGACAGAGAAAAGATAGCCTTCACCACTCCTTGGGGCACATTCATGTATGCCAAAATTCCCTTTGGATTGATGAACGCAAGAGAAACCTTCCTACGAGCCATGGACATTGCATTCATTTGAGAAAGACATAAACTTGTGTTCATCTATCTAGATGACATAACAGTCTTCTCCAAATGTGATAAAGAACATTGTCAACATCTGAGAAAGGTCTTCTCAAAGTGCAGAAGTTTTGGTCTCTCCCTAAATCCCAAGAAATATTTATTTGCTATGCAGGAAGGAAAACTATTGGGACACATTGTATCAGGCGAGGGAATCGAGATCGATCCAAGTAGGGTGGAAGCCATTCAAACCTTGTCGCTTCCCAGATCCAAGAAGGAGGTTAAGTTCTTCCTGGGAAAAATCAATTTCCTGAGAATGTTTGTTTCAAATTTTGTTGAATTGGTGAATCATATCACATCCATGCTCAAGAAGGGTAACGAAGTGAAATGAACCGTTGAATACAGAGAATCCTTCAATCAAATTAAAAAGGCACTGACTGAAGCACCTGTGCTAATCAGTCTTGATTATTCCAAGGATTTTTTGATTTACTCCTTTGCTTCATTTGATACAGTGGTCGTTGTTTTACTACAAAAGAATGATGTGGGGCTAGAGCGGCCTATTTCCTTTTTCAACAGAGCGCTAAGAGACACAGAGGTTAGATATGACATCATGGAGAAGTAGACCTATGCCTTGGTGAAATCTCTTAAAGCTTTCAGAGTCTATGTTATGCATTCAAAAATCATTGCATATGTCCCTTTAGCTTCTGTGAAGGACATTCTCTTCCAGCCTGACATAGATGGATGAAGGAGCAAGTGGATTGCCAAAATCCTTGAATTTGATCTGGAAATAAAACCCACCAAACTAGTTAAAGGCCAAGGTTTAGCCAAGCTGCTGGCTTAATCCAATTACAAAGATTTGGAGGTTAACTTCATAAACACTTGCTCAGAGAATCAGCAGGCTTAAGTGCCTAATAAAATCCCTTAGGATGACCCTCCATTGGCAGAATGCACCTGGTATAAAGACATTATATATTTTCTGCAAGAGTTGCGACCTCCTGACGGTATGGGGAAAAACAAGGCAAGAGCTTTAAATCTCAAAGAAATTAGATATTTCCTTATTGACCAGGTCTTGTATTGGAAAGACCCGTTAAATGTGCTTCTGAAATGTTTAGACCCACAAGAGGCCCAAAGGATTATATTTGAGTTCCATGACAACCTATGTGGGGGACATCATTTCTGGAAAACCACAGCCTACAAAATCCTCAAGGTTGGGTACTATTGGCCTACTCTATTCACTAATGTCTGTGCGAAAATCAGGGCTTGTATTAAATGTCAGAAATTATTTGGGAAGCAGTAGCTCAAGTATCTTCCATTGAAGCTTGTACTAGCTTCAAGACCCTTTCAGCAATGGGGCCTAGACTTTATTGGGTAAATTCATCCTCCTTCAAGTGGTCAACACAAGTGGATTTTAACTTCAACGGATTATTTTACCAAGTGGATAGAAGTTATCCCTACTAGGAGTGCTTCTCAAAAAGAGATCATTGGTTTTCTTGAAGATATTATAGCAAGGTTTGGTTACCCGAACATAATTGTTATTGATAATGATGCTTCCTTCAGGGCCGAACCATTGATAAATTTTTGTGAGCGGTTCATAATTTCATTAATCCACTCCACCCCTTACTATCCACAAGGAAATGGATTAGCAGAATCCTCCAACAAGAGTCAAATAAAGATCATCAAAAGACTATTGGAGGACAATAAGAAAGCATGGGATTCAAAGCTCATTTTTTCTTTGTGGGATGATAGAGTGACAACAAAGAGGTCCCTGGGCATCTCTCCTTTCCAACTGGTATATGGGACTAAAGCAGTTTTTCCTTCTCATCTTGCCCTGCCTGTAGAGAAATTCTTCCAAGACTGCCAAGGGGAGCCTGTTGACATGATCAGGAGAATTCATCAGCCGGTAGAAGTACAATAGACTAGAGAGCAAGTGATGGGCAGAGAACATGACCGTCAGTAGAAGATCAAGCAGGATTTTGACAGGAAAGGAATTAAAGACAATTTCCAACTGGGAGATCTAGTACTAAAATGGGATGCACCCAGTCAGGACAACGGAAATCATGGTAAATTTGAATCCCTTTGGATAGGTCCCTTCAATATTTCTGAAGTATTTCCAAACAACACTTACAAATTGCAGAATTTGGAGGGTGATCAAGTTTTTGGTGGCCCAGTAAATGGGCACTTCCTGAAAATGTTTTTTGTTTAATGCCGTGATCGACGTCCCACCATTGTAAATACCATTCATGTTTGATGTTGATTGTGTTTTAGTAGAAGACTCCATAACCCAAAGCAAAGGCACCAGAGCTACGCATTCTTGGCAGCTCACAGGGAGCATGCCATCCCCTTTGGATCTAATGTTAGCACATAAACTTGTTAAAGTCATGTGGGTTGTGGTTTACACCTAGGCTGCAATCGTGAGCAGAAAGCACAACACTTGAAGCAGTCTGATATATGAACTCAAATCAAGCGAGTGGGAACGATCAGCTTTCAATGGTAGGGATCCTCGGCACAGATCATATCGACGGCCATCGAGTGATCGGGACCATACAGTTGCACGAAGTATAGCATCAGCTAGAGGTCTAAAATCACGAGGCCATCTCAGCCTTTGATCCTAAGGTACGTGTGGTGCAGGATCAACATTTCGCTGACTCAAAGAATGGGGCAGTCAAAGGGCGGGGTCTTGAGGACTCGCGAAACGCGAAGTCGCGATATGATTCGATTCATCCATTTCAGAAGGACACATGGCGCAAGATCCGAACCGCAAAAAAACTCTTTTTGGGAAGGTTGAGGTGAGAAGTGTCGATGGTCCGAGGTCCTGAAATGTCAATATGATCTAGGTCATACGATGCAAGGAGACATGTGCCACTCGATCTGAGCTATTGTGATTTCACGGCTTGGAGATTTCAGCATGGAGCACAACGTGAACTTGCAAAACGTGAAATCGTGATGCACCTGAGAGTTAGGCCCATGATCACAGCCCATGGCCATATAGAAAGTGGGGCCCGAGGAAAAATAAGCACCCTTTTAAGCAGTAGATGACTGAGGTCACTCGAGGAGATGATCGTGGCCATCAGATTCAAAGAAAATTCGACCGTTGATCCAGACAGGCATTTTCACGATTTTGAGCGTGGGATATTTGAAATCAGGGGGAGTGAAAACTCCTGAAATGAGAAATCCCAAAATTTCATATGGGATAAGCACGAATTCATGGCCCAAGCCGCGCGGGGTGAAGAAAAGAGTTTCGCAAAGGATCAAAGCACCTGAGTTGGTCACAGAGGAAGATATGAGTGACCTTGAGGCACCAGAGTTGACTCGAAGGAGTCGTGAGCTCGCCTGGAACATTCATGGGTGTCAGGTCTCGCTCTGATCTCGATGAAAGTAGTTAACAAAAATGGGGAAGGTGGTTGAAACCTCGTTTCACCACATAAATGGAAAGCATGGAAAATTTGGCCATGGAGGGTAAACTGCCAGCCAAAATTTCTCTATCATGGATTTTATTTTGAATCCCATACTCATCTGACCTTGCATCTAACAAAAGAGTGTAAGTGCAGCCTGACAAAAGAAGATGCAGATGCAAAGATTTGATTATGGTAGCTAGGTTGCACTCTTGGTGGTGGAAGTTCTTTGAGTATAAATACTCAATTTTGATATTTTGTTATGGTCTATGGTAGATCAAAGCTCCTGATTTGTAAAGTTTTAATGAACACTATGGTTCTCTGGTCATGTTTTGTAGTCTGAGAGTTCTTGTTTAATGACAGTCAGCTTTCTTTCTCCCTCTTGTTTTCCTCCGATACTAAAAGAGTTCATGATTGTCTGATTCACTTGAATTATTGTGACTGCATTATGATGAAAGTTTGGTTATAGTGTTGTTATAATTCTTTTCAGTTCATTTGAGACTTGGATTCAAGAAGATTTTGTGTCTAAGTTTTTCCTCCTGGGCTGCTTGAAGACCTAATGTCTTCGGCAGGACTCTACTTTTTCTCACCAAATTCCTCCTCCTACTCACCCTTACTACAACCTACTGATTGAAATTAAACCAAGACCTCACTTGCTTGTGCATATCAATCTAGTTTTTCTGAGTTAAGATGATATTATCCCGAGATTGCACCCATTTGACCCTCTTTTAACCAACATGTGACATAAAATGGATGGGTACTGTGCTTACCTCTGCAGCAATCCAGAGGTGACTTCTGGTGCTAACACAACCTACTAATATCATCAACAATTTTGTTTTCTAGGACATGCTTAGGATATTTTAAATCCTTGATTACAATTGTCAACTTGGTGAAGTGAAAATTCTATTATTTTACTTTCAACTAAATGAGTGATTTGATACAATGGTGGAAGGTTCTAGGAAAGACTTGGAACACATAATACATTATTAAAATCATCATCTTCTAGATAAATTGTTCCAAACCCTACAACACTAAGAGATATGTAATCACCAACAAATATTTGTTTGGTTTTACATTCATTAAGAGTATAAACGGTGGTTTTATCCTTATCCATATGATAATATGCTCCAATATCATAAGGTACTCATTAGAAGAAGTCGATGTTGCATTGAAATAAAAAAACAAAGGTAGAAAGTTGTTGATACCTTTGCCTTCTTCTACCCAAGGATTTATTTCCTTTACGAACCCCTTTTATAAAATGCCTTAGCCATGTGGATGTGGGGGTAATCCCCTTGTCAAAAATCCCAACCGATTGCACTTGTATCTCACATAAGCTTGCTAGTGTAGATGCGGGGGGGATTTCTTGCAAGCCTATTGTGGTCCCGGTTCTCCTGCACTTGCATCCCACATTCATTGTTATCACATACCGTACCTACACTCCACATTGGTATCTCACAGTAGTTATCCTACATTTCATACATGCATTCCCATACTTAGTCTATTTTATAATGCCTTTGTGTTTCATGTGGAAAGATGGCACCTAATGTTTCCTCCCGCACCCATCCTTCTTCCTGCATCCCACATTTTGCATGACTACTCCTACTTCCCACACCCGCATTCCATGTAAGATGTGATTTGTGGTTTTGAAGAAATTATAGCATATCCACTGTACATCTTTCGCACAACAAGAATGGTTGTTGCTAATTAATGGGGATTAATTCTCACAAATTTTCCCCAGGCATTATGTACACAAATGATAGTTACCATTTAATGAGAGACATGCACCAAATGTATGAGGGGGGGGTTTTAAACAGTGGATTGACCCTTAATTTATGATTAGCAAGGAATCCATCGAATGGAAAATATGATTTATACATGCAATCCTCACATTTACCTAAGTACATTGGAAGTGGAAAACATGGGGAACAAGAAAAGAAGAGATCTATTATGTGGAGATACATTGAATTCACTGGCCCAAAAAAGTAAGCAATTCCAATGGTTTATTGTATATAAGTGGTATTCTGATCTTTCTCAAAAATACAATCTTACAAACAAAGTCTGTATGTCAAGGTTGGGTGTGTTCCAAAGGTGTTCGATTTCAATGAACTCATAGCATGGTGTGCTAGAATATTTGATTCAAAGTGTTGATCGATCGAGGTGAAGGAAAGTGGAAGGAATCATGTCCCTTTAACACAAAATACTTTTAGAAGGATTTCATGACTGCCAGTACCAAACAGGGTCCTCAAACTTTCTGAGGCAGATTCTTTCCTAGATGCCCAAGGTGGTGGCATGAGTTTTCTCAAGGATTTTTTGTTCCAGCCTCTTGTCAGACCCTCGAGCACTAGTAAGATTAATACATGAATGTTAGCTCAATTGTATAGGGAATTCATGTGGCTTTCCACACGTCTAGTGGGTTAGGAATCAACAGCTTATGTTCCTAGGTATGTTTTATACATCCTCCATTACTCGGTACGAGTAGGATTCATCTTTTATTGGGCCCAGATTATCTCAAACGTGATTTCCCACCAATTGTCAAACTTCATCCATACCAAAAGGTTCTACATGACCTCTTACTTGGTTCTTGATTTAGCTTACTATAATACGTTTGAGGGCATGCCCCCAAGGGGTAATGTTGATTTTAATGAGGAACCTGCTCAATTTCAGTACCCTATGTTGTAGAAATAGATGGCATCATTCTATTTCTATCAAATCCAAGATTATTTTGTTAGAGAGTGAAGAAGTATATTCACCGGGACCAAACCATCCAAGGTGACAGGGGTAACCATCGACTTTGTTGTATGGAAAGGAGTATGTGTATTTGACAAGGAATTCACATACATAAGGCTCTTTTTGAAGGGAATCCTTGTCTTCTTYCCCAGTTTGTTTGTGATATATTTTGGGTTTATGAATTATTTAGACAGTATAGGACATGGTCATTATTTTCCGATAAGAAGAGGAAGTAGCAATGCATTCCCATGCCTTTCAAAATTATCGATATTTCAGTTAAGATTTCATCAATCCTCGTCAGGATGGTAGGATTTTKTTAGTCTTTCAATATGAAAGAGGTCAAATCCCACAAGGGCTTTGAACTTGAAGGTGTTTTTTCCACTCATGTGGTTTTAATTAGCTATTCCTCGGTTTTCGCTAGGTTGGAGGAAATCACAGAAGGAGTCAATGACAATGAAGACGTGTACATTGAAGCCAAGGTGATGTCCATCACAAGCAAAACTACTCCCAAAAAAGAGAAGCAAGCCACTCATGATGATGCACATACAAAGGAAAGTTAAAATGTCGGTGCGAAGGAGGTCCCTCTCAAGGAGGAAAAAAAATAGCCACACCACATACAAAGGGGCAGATCCACAACTAGTGTTGAAGGTGGTACATTTCATCACTCCCATAAGAATTCCTCTTCCGAACACAAAAATTGGGAAATTAATACCGGCCTAAGAGAGAATAATGAAGGATGTGTGGGTGATGGAGATGATAAGGACCCCCCTTGACATCAATTGGAGATAACACATGTAGTTACTCATGTTYCCAAGAGAAAAAGGAATCCAGATGTAGGCAACTCTCAATACCCTCGGGGTTTGGAAACAAAAGCGATAGGCATGGAAGTTGATGAGGTCAATGACGTGCCCACATGGGTTGTGGTACAAATAACATAGATTAAATTGATAACAGTGCAGTTKTCCTATAAGGGACCAAMATTTTTTAGGAAGAKTTTGTGACTCTTCATCATACTAAATATGATAAATAGTCTAGGAAACTATAGAATGAAAGAGTCAATCTGAAGGATAAAAGAGTGATAGGAAAGTGGAGCTTTGAGATTGAGGTCAAATGTTTGAGGCCCTCGGGGGTTCTCAGCATTCATCAGGTCATGGATGAGGTATTATCTCACTCAATAACTGAACAAGAGCTAGAGAACACAACATTGAAGAAAAGGATAAGGGAACTCAAAGATGCCTTGAACCTGAAACCGTTATTTGCAGATCCCTTGTCTATGATAGTCCTGGATGATGTTCCTGAAGAAGTAATTGGATCAAGCTCCAAGGTCACAAGGGTTGCAAAATTGTTGATGGGTGTTAGAAAATATGTTGTTGAAAATATTAATAAAATACTCGGCATAATCATGGAATCTATGGAGATTTCTATAGAGGCAGGTGTCATGACGAGAAGAGTCCATTCACTTAAGGAATTCTTGCAAAAGGATTTACAAATTGATAAAAAAAATTATAAAAATGTTGGAAGTACCTTTGTTTTAAGAATAGTAAACATGGATGAGATTACAATATGGAACCAATATTTTAATTCTAAAAATAGATTGAAGCAAATACAAGCTAGCCGGTTCGAGAGGATAGACACCCTTCGGTAATAGATTTCCACATGTGATGCTCTTAAAGGAAGGAGAAGTACATTGTTCCTAAAGGTGATAGATATTTTCAAGGAACTTGAAGGCCCGCCCTTGATAAGGGATTTGATGTTGTTCTCAAGAGATCATATGGAAGTTGAATTGGGTATACTAAGGTTGCATGGGGAATAGAATTTGATGACCTCGTGAACTTTCTAGAAGATGATATCCGATGCTAGTTGTTCAGCGTTGTGAATGATAATGAATACCAAGCATTCATTGCACAACAACAGCGTGCCACATTTAAGATTTTAGTTATTCAGAATCTTGATATAATTGTTATATAAGTGAGAAACATAGGAGTGCTACCTCTGTAAAAACAAACAGGGTATCTCCAAAGTCCCATGAAAATGCCCTATGAGGTTGACCCTTATCCTTGACAGGAAAAGAGATCAACAAGAGTGCATGTCCATGAGAAGAAGAGTTAGAAGAAGAAGAATCAACATGGATATTATGCTTCTTCATTGTTTCTTCTAAAGCTTTCATCTTCTTCAAACATTTAGACTCCAAATGAGCATCTCATCAACACAAATTATAATGTCTCTCATCCTTCTTTCCTTTTGATTTAATTCATTTATCACCATTGGGAGTAGGAGCTAGCTTAAATGATTTGTGACTCTTGTTTTGCTTATTGTTACAAGTATCTAGTGCAATGAAAAAAGTAGATACAAAAATAGAATAGGAAATGACAAGCTTAGCAAGAACAACATATATAAGTTGGTCATATGTATTGATTATCTTACATTCTACAAGTAAAAGTCTAAGTGTTTTCAACTTAGATAGAAAATATTCAATGCAAGATAAATTGTCGGGACTCAAGGAAATCAATTCGTTTTCGAGTTGGTGGACTAGATAATCTTATTATGTTTACCAAACATGGTTTCCATCTTTTACCATGTTTCATTTGGAGTCTCAATTCCTTGAAGGTGAAACTAAATATCATTAGAGATGGACATTCTAATTAGTCAATGTGTTTCACCATTCTTATTATTCCATTTGGCTTTCTTTAATGCATTAACATGGGCAATTTATGTTCCCAAAGTAAATCGATTAAGGTCCCATACTTCGTAGTATATCCTCCATACAAAATTTCCATGAGAAGTAGTTTGAATTGGTAAGTAGGAGATCACTTGGACTAGCCATATAACAATATGTAAGTAATATGGCTTCAAAAGTAGAAACTGAATATCTAGATGGAAAGTTCTCAAAAAAAACCAAAAATTGGGTAGTTTCATTGAAAATGGACTATACATATCAAAGTTATGCCTTTTTTAAGAAATGCATTAAAAAAACAAGGTGCCACATGGCAGGTGGAGGTTGATCAATGTGGTGATGGGTGTAAAATGTGGTCGTTGAGTTGTAAAGAACAAAAAAAAATATCATCCTTATCTAACTTTATCTATAAGCTCACTTTTACAAATAAATTGCATTTATAATGTAAGAGACCCACTTTTATAAAACAAGTGACAAACACTTTTACAATGAATTTACTTTATAACTCAAAGTTGCATGCAAAAAAATAACTTAAAAAAATAACATTAAAGTTACTTTATGGTAATTCGTTTTTATAATTTAAGTGAAAAGCACTTTATAATAATGTTATGTTATAACTTAAGTTGAGTGAACTTTATCAAAAAAATAACTTAATAAAAAAAATGGAACTCAAGACCTCTAATTTAATAAAATAACTTTCAACCAAGTGAATCATTACAAAAAAATATAACAAATGTTAGAAATGAGCAAACGAGCCTTTTTTTAACTTTTGTCTCAAAATGCATGCTTACCCTTAAAAACCTTTGTTTTTTCTTGCAAAAAATTTCAACGTGGCCATATACAAAAACAAAAAGAAAAAATTTTAAAAAATAATTAACTTTGTAATCTTGAGGTTAAATCTCAGTTAGTCTACCCAAAAAATGCAACTTTTCTCCATGTTTTTCATTGGAAGAGATCACATAGAGCACATGGAAAAGAGCATATGAAGAAAAGAAAACATTTTGTGCTTTATTTTCAATTTTCCAAGATCGCACAAGGTGCAAGGAAAAGAGCATACACAGATAAAAAAAGGGATCAAACCAAGAATAAGAAAAAAATAAAAAACAAAATTGTTACACTTGTATTGTCACCTTGGGCCTTAGAGAGGACCTATTGACGATATATTGTCGAAATCATGATATTTTCATGGAAATTTTCTTCAAAAATATTATTTTTGAGCCTGGTCATGCCTTTCCTAGCAAGAAGGGCAGTCGGTCATGTATTGCACATAGACAATCGTGGTTGACCATTGGTTGTCTTCATTAAACCCATTAACAACCCTGGTACATTCTAGATTTGGAGAGTTTTGAGGAGATGAATGAGGGATGGGTTGGCCATGATGCATTATGAGCCATGGAACTTGTGCATGACATGTTTACGCCAAGTTCTAAGATTTGAACCTATTTCTTGGCCTTCTCTATCTTCCTATAAAGAGAGGTCATGTTGGGGAATTTGGAAGCTAACACATCTAATGTCAATCTATAATACACTTAGAACATACATGGTATCAAGGTTATAATCTTATGTTTTTGGAGAGAAACAAGAGAGAATCATATTTCCATCTTGAGTGAGTGGGGTGTTGGGCGTCAACACTTGAGAGGAGATCATCCTAGGTGAGGTAGGCCATATTACCCTTACTATGATACAAATTATTGTCTCACTTATTCCCACCAAGTGAGAGAGGCTAAGGAGGGGCTCAAGGAGCTTGGAGCTAGGAGGGCAACAAAGAAGACTCAAGGTATTATCATGTGTTGTATCTCTTTTCATAATATAATATAGATCTATGTTATTTTCCTCCTTCAATGTTTGTGTTATTCATGTTTACTTATTTCATGATCAAGTATTGGTAGATCTAGAGAGCCTTGAATAGTAAACTAGATAAGATTTAATCATATACAAATATCATTTTGTGCCCAATAGAATTGAGAAAGGTTTGGTTATTTCTTTGTGTGCAGGTGACAGGTTGAAGAGGCTATTAGGAGAAGGGATCTTGGGAGCTTCATCAAAAGGATAATGACTGGACAACCATCGAATACAAGGTATGCATTCATATTTTGTTCTCTTAGCATCTATTGTATGTGTGTAATCAGATCTAGTGTAAATCGATAGTGATTTATCCTATGATATGTCGTTGACTGTAATAAGGTCAATGAGAGGACTTACTTACCTGTAGGTAAGTTTCTCTACAACAAAAATAAAATATTAAAATAGAATGAAATATATTTAAATAACAATAATAATAATAATTGCATAGCTTTGGATCTAATATAAAATGGTCGTTTCTTGGATAAACATAAACTTTTTTCAGGTGAAATGAAAAGGGTTTCCAACTGAAAACAATGTTCTGAATGCATTGGAATGGTTCTCTCTACCTAGAAATGATTAAAAACAACATAATATATAAGTCTTTTGGTGCATATAGTGACACAAGTTGATCCATAAATGGTAGGCATGTGGCCTATCCATTTCATCAAGATGGATCCTTTGTAGAAACAAATGTTGTTCTCTATCAAGATGAGTATTGTACTCTTTCCATGCAATTGATATATATATTTTTTTTCACTACTGGTTGCTTGTGGTGGCCAGACCAATTCCTAATAACTAAATGAAAGTCCATTGTGGTGGTAATCAATGAAAATTATGTGTACATTGGTTCAAATCTAACAATCCATATTCATTTGTCAAATCTCTATCAAGCTGAGATTTAAATGAGCCAAATGACACGAACTGTGGAATTTTTTTTGCAAATACAACTAACGGATATATTTTATTTTATAAAATAATTCATACCCATCTCTGAATCCAATTTCTAATCTTCCCATTCACATACATATTCCATCAACTAATAAAATTCATGGCAAATTCAATAAAAAAAGACAGTGTAGGGGCGTTGATTTAACATGTAGTTTTAAACCTAAGCACAAACCAACTCACTCCATCCAATACTATGTAATCAACTATTCAAAGAAATAATATTAAATGGTTTGAATTAGGATGTGGTTGTGTTGTTGATTATTTGAACAACAATCAATCAATGATAATTCACGTTGTTATGGTTAAGGCTGAATGAGTGTAATAAACAACAATGATTTAATTAAAGGGAGATCATTTCCATCCAATGTGCAAAACCTTTAGTAATTTATACCAATGAACAAACCAAGATGTTTCATGCTATAGAGTGTGATTTCCACACCAACAAACAATCAAATGAGTTTATGTATGTAATTGACACATGAACAAGTAGTTTCTTATTCCCAATGAACAGAGTTGAAGGTATAAATATTGTCATGGATGTGGGACACTATTGTTATGGGTACATTAAATAATGCACATGAATAAATCTAAACCCAACAATGCAACCAGATGATAACCAAAACAACAACCACATAATAAAATGGTCATACGTGTGCCATAACAATAGAGATTTACTCCTAAAACCCAAATGGAAATTAGATTGATTGGGGATTTTATTAAGTAGGAAAATGATTACAAAAGGGTGAGCTATACATAGATTTAGTGTGTTGTTACTCACTAGCAGGAAATTTGCAGATGGCCATGGCTCAACAATAATCTTCACTCAATGTGGGACAAACTCAATGTCTTCTTCTCATATGATCATCAAGTGAATTTCTTCTTTGAGATCTCATCTCTATTGTTTCCCTTCTTCATTTCCTCCTCATATCTCCTCTATGTTCCCTCCCTTGTTCACCACAACCTTCATTTTTAATGGGATACCTTGGAAGGCCAACCATGATAATGGTTAGTTTCAACTTCTAAGTAAATGTTTGGACATTTC
Source organism: Picea mariana (assembly GCA_032191745.1). Classification (NCBI taxonomy): domain Eukaryota; kingdom Viridiplantae; phylum Streptophyta; class Pinopsida; order Pinales; family Pinaceae; genus Picea; species Picea mariana. The sequence goes on from JASDQU010103926.1 coordinate 89,500, forward strand.
CTCAAATTTGCCCCAAAAAACAATTAAATGTTTATTACAATGTTTACAAAGAGATTTTGGTGAGGATTTAATTCAGATCACACCTCCTCATTTGTAGGGTTTTGGTCTCAAAAAATTGGACCATTGAGGATATGGAATCACATGGACTCCATTTTCTTCTCCATACCCACCATTCCATCACTGAAGAAGGTTGCTTATTTTTTTCTTATCTTCCACTATTTTACTGTTAGAGGAGTTATTCTCTCTCTCACTTTATGTGCTTTGAAGAAGCATGCCTTCCCACCCTTGACCAAGCAATATTTGTTTTCTCTCCTATAAAAAGTAACATCCCTATCCCATAGGTATGTACAACAAAACATCACTCCACAAGTGTCTAATGGTGCAACTTCACATTCTACTTCATCGACATAGCTAGCATTAATGACAAACTTGATTTTACTTCTCTTAGTGATTCTCATAACAAATTTCCCTTGCAACCATGCTCGTGAACTTGGCTACACTAGATCATAAGTTTCTAGATCAAGCTCATCAACTAATGTGTCAAAAAACATATTACATTGAGAACCACTTCCAAACAGAGAATTTACCTTGTGGTTCTTCACTTGAACTTTGATTTGGAATAGTGCATTGTTTATCTCCACTTTCCATTAGCTACTGCAATGTGGTGAAAACTATGGCTTCATCCAGATCATAGGTGCATATTATCCCTTCTTGTTTTGTCTCGATAGCTACCTTCTCTTTCTCATTGGACTTCAGCCACTTTGGATGCAATTATGGATTAAGTTTCCTACACTTCTCTTTTGTATGTTCATCCAGATTACAATGCTTGTAATGCCTATTAGGATCCCTCCTTTTTTAAACCATGGTGAGCTTATTCTTGTCTTTTCTCTTGTTGGTTTCTTCTTGGTTCTTATCTTTTTTCCCTTCTTGGAGTCCAAATCAATATAGAGAGCCTTATTGATTGCCTCGTCTATTATTTTCACACTAAGACGATACATCTTCCTTCAAATGGTTGAAAATTCCTCCAAGGTACCGCACCACCACCCATGACTCTTTCTAAGAGATACCCAACCCAATGGCTTGCCTCCTAAATACAAAAGTGTATTCTTGCACCCCTCGTCCATGTTCTTACCGAAGGTACTTCCATTTCATGAGATGCTCCTCTTCATAGCCTATGGGATAAAATTGTGACTTCATCAATGCCTTGAATTCCTACCATTTTGTAATCATGGGATTCTTTCCTATCCTCAATGCATACACATAGCTCTCCCACCACAATAGAGCATATCTGGTTATCTTCAGATGAGAAAAATAAATTTGTTGTGTTTCTTGGATTTTATTAAAGGCCAAATAAACTTCCATTTGTTTCAACCAGTTATTCAATACTTCAACATTAACTTGTTCATAAAACATGGGTATTTCAAGCTTCACTTCAACTTTGGAAGGAATATTGGAATATGAAGAAAATTAAATATTTTTACTCGATTCATCGAGTTTCTCTCTCATGGAATCTTCTTGGTACTCCTTGTCTTCTTCATGCTCAGTATTCGTTGAGTTTTCTTCCCTTCTTCACCAACAATTGTGTTACCAATTATGTCAATGTAGAAATGCTTTGCTCCAGCCAAAAAAACCTAGCTTCTGGATCCTCCTTGTCATGTTCTTCATGAGGTATCCCTTCCATTTTGGGTTTTTTGCCCCACAATAGTCCTAGCAACAATGCTTATCCATTGTTTTGGTACATGTTGTGAGTGTTTACCTTGTAGGTCTTATCCAAGTCTTTGTAACCTAATCTAATACCTTATTATTCGTAAATGGTAAACCTATTTCATGTAATGTACCCAACCACCAATACGTTGGGTCATGCTACTTCAAAGTCTCACTTCAAGAACTGATTTCAAATTATGTTAACAATTAACTAATAAAGAAGCATGAAATAAACACAATGACAACACATGCAATAATCAATATTCATGCTAGACTTTAACAGAATGCTTAAACATGACATTCACAAAAACAACCAACAAGAAGACACTTTAAACATACATGTATCAAAGACAATAATTAATACACAGTGGAAATAAATATACAAGCAAAAGAAACCATGACAGAGAGCACTTATCTTAAACAAAACCAATCGCTAATTGGTTGCAGACCAAGGGTGTTCCACCATAACTTAGACATTTATGGTCCAAGTTTCAACAGCAGGTCGCCCCTGAGTCAGGGCTATGAATCCACAAATACAGGTTCTAGAGTGACACTCATCTTCCCAAATTGGTCAAGACTCAAGCTCTCACAGGTTTCTCACAACAATCCAAAGCACACCAGCTCTCTTCTCTCTAGCCTACACCACCCAAAGATAATCAACCCCCTTCTCTACCATGCAGTCCCTCGGGTTCTCCACTTCTTTCCAAGGCTCGAGTCCATCCGATTAAGAATATCCATACTAGTTCTCACAGGATTCGCAGTTGTGAACAAGGTTTATCACATTCCAATGCATATCATGAATATAGGCACCATTTCATGGCTAGAATACACTAGTAATTACTACAACCAACAAAACAATGGCTTGTTTCTTTAGAAACTAATCCCCATGTCCCAACCAAGAACAAGAATGAATGAGGAATAATGAATGACTAGCAAATGAATGAAGAGTGAATGAGTGAACAACAAGGAGGAACCATAAGGAAGAACCCCCAAACAACCCACAAGAGGTGTTTATGAAATCACATGCAATAAAGAACCACATGGAATTTTCCCCAAGAATCTCATGTAACTACTTCTTTCTCTCTAAATTTCTAATATGGGTAAATAAAATATAATATAAAGACTTAGCCCCTTTATCCCCCTCTCTCATGGAATCATATCCCCCTATAACTCTTGTCCTTGTCCATCTTGTAGCCAATGATGTATTTTATTGTTAATAACGATCAAAGTATTACATTTCCTCGGCACTTCGACATCTTTTAATTATTTGGGCACTCTATCCTTTCATCAAATAAACAAAACACATTATCAATATAGGCACCGAAAACCGTGGTATTACTTTCCCCCCCTTATTTTGGCACCATCCTTAATGCATATAAAAAAAAAAAAAAAAAATTCTTCAAAAAGTCGCGGGTACTATGCCCACATGGAATCTTCATGCTCCCAAGTAGCATCTTCAGGACCATAGTAGATCCACTGAACCTTTACAAGTTTTATGACTCAATTCTGGAGCATCTTGACATTTCTGTCCAATATGTGCACCGACTGGACTTGAAAGTCTTCTTCTGGATCAACCTGAATCAAATTCCAATCAATAACGTGGTTAGGATCATGTACATAATTTTTCAGCAAATAGACATGAAATACATTATGCACATTCATGGATGCAGACAATGAAAGCATGTATGTGACTGGCCATATTATGTCCAATATCTCAAATGGACCACATAATCTAGTTGATAGCTTTGTACAGCTGCCAAACTTCAATGCGCTCTTCTTGGACTTCACTTTCAAAAGCACATGATCTCCCACTTTAAATTCTCTAGGTGTCATGTTCTTATCCACATAACTCCTCTACCTATCTTTTGTTGCCTTCAGATTCTGCTTAATTTTAACCATCTAGTCTTCCATATCCTTGAGCAATTCTGGCCCAAGTACTACTCTACCTACTAGGTTGTCCCAACTTACTAGAGTATTGCATTTTTTCCATACAAAGCTTCAAATGGACTCATCTTCAGTGAAGCTTGATACCCATTATTATAGGTAAACTCAACCAAATGCAAGTAATCTTCCCACTTAGATGGTTTATACATCATGTACATTCTCAACATGTCTTCAATCACTTGGTTGACTCTCTCTTTCTTTTCATCTGACTGTGGATGGTATGTTATGCTAAAGTTCATATTTATATGAAATCCTTTAAATCATCCCCTCTAGAAATTCAAAGAAAACTTAGTGTCTATGTCAGAGATGATCTCCTTAGGTATCCCATGCAACCTAGCGATTTCCCTCATGTAAATTTCTACAATATTAGTTATTGTATGGGTCATCTTTACAGGCACAAGATGAGAAAACTTTGTCAATTTGTCAACCACTACAATTATCGAATCGTGTTTCCTTACTGTCCTAGGAAACTTAGTTATAAAATCAATGGTTTCCACTTCCCATTTCTTCTCTGAAATTGGAAATGGTTGTAGCAAACCCATTGGGTGTCCATACTCAACTTTCACTCTTTGACATTCCATGCATCTGGAAATGTAATCAGCAACGTCCTTCTTCATCCTAGGCCAAATAAATTGACTTCTCATTGTTGCAATTTTTTTTCTGGTAGTTGGGATGTCCGACATATGGAACATTATGCATTTATTTTAATACCAAATTCTTGAGTTCTCCTAAAATAGGAACATAAATTCTATTCTTATGCATAAGTAATCCATATTCCTTGTTCTCATACTCTTTAATTTTCTGTTGTACATTTCCCTGTTGTAAACTTTCTTTTACTTATAGGTAATGTTGATCTGTGGCAATAGCATCCAAAAATTTTCTCTTCAAATCTAACGGATGCATAGTAATGGTTGTAGTGTGCATGAGATGTATCCTTCTGCTAAGTGCATCAACAACTTTATTTTCTTTTTCTTTGATATGCTTGATGTCAAAGTCGTACTCACTTAAAATTTCCAACCATCTTGTCTTCTTGACATTCAAAGTTTGTTCAAAAAGATATTTCAGACCACTATAGTATGTTCTTAATTTGAATCACTTGCCCATGTGATAATGCCTCCACATATTCAATGCATGAACTATGGGAGCAAGCTCCAAATCATGTGTGGCATAATTCCACTCATTCTCTTTAATCTTTTTGGACCCATAACTACTGACATATCCATTTTGAGTGAGGACTCCACCAAGTCCTTCCTTGTAAGCATATATACATACCATAAAAATTCTCATTTGGGTTAGCAATATTTAAAATAGGTGCACTAGTAAGTAATTCTTTCAGCAAATTAAAATTCTCTTCACACTTTGTTGTCCATTCAAATTTAATTACCTTCTTTTGTACAGAAGTGATGGGATGAGCACTTTTAGAGAATCTGTTTTTAAAACTCGTGTAGTATTTGGCTAATCTCATAAAGGATCTGACTTCTAAAACATTTATTAGTGTTGGCCATCCCTTAATGGCTTCAATATTCTTTGGATCTACTGCTATACCTTCTTCTGAAATAATGTATCCCATATAATGGATTTTCTCTTGGTAAAAAGAACACTTACTAAGCTTGGCATATAGTTGATGTTCCCTTAGCACTTGTAACAACAACCTTACATGATGTTCATGCTCTTCCTCTGAATTAGATTAAATGAGTATTTCATCAAAGAAAACAATGATAAACTTATCCAGATAATTTATGAATATGTCATTCATTAAGCACATAAAAAAAGTTGGTGCATTGGTCAGTCCAAATGGCACCACTACACATGCATAATGTCCATACATGGTTCTAAATTTTGTCTTACTAATGTCTTCTTCCTTGATTCTTACCCAATGGTATCTTGATCTCATCTCTATTTTTGAAAATATCTTTGCCCCTCTTATCTGATCAAAGAGGTCATCAATTCTAGGTAGAGGGTATTTATTCTTCAAAATGGCTTTATTAAGCTGTCTAAAGTCGATACATAGTCTCAATGTTGCATCCTTTTTTTTTTAGAAAGAGTATTGGTGCTCCCCAAGGTGAAACACTTGGGCATATGTACCCTTTCTTCAATAATCCTTCCAACTACATTTGAAGTTCTTTTAATTCTAGTGTACTCATTATGTAAGGAGTTTTTTATATTGGTGTTGGGAAATTCAATTGCTTAAATTGACTTCATTGAATTATCAACCAGGGATACTCGTAAGCTTGTGATGATGCTGGCACAATATATGCAAGAGTAGGAAACTAACTCTAAACTAGACAAGTTCAATCAGATTCTAAGTTTTTCAACCCTTACTAGTCACAGATCCACTGGTAGAAAAGCAAGTTGTAAGGTGAAGTATGCATTGTATGCTCCTTACAATAGTACTATGTCAATTTAATGAGGTTAGGGGCTGAAAATAAAGTTTAAGTCACACATGCAAGAAATAAAGGCTTTGACAGAAAGTAAATCCTAACTCCTTCAATCCTAACTTATCATTGCTCAAATGGTAGAAGATCGGGTTGCAAGTTGAAGTATGCTACAATGAATGTAGCTCCTTACAATAGTACTTTGTCAACATATGGAATTAAAGGATTTGGAAAGAGGTTTCTAAACACACTTTCATGAATTAAACATAAAGTAAATCCTATCTCTTTCAATCTTAAATTATCATTTATCAAATGGTAGCAGGTCAGGTTGCAAGGTGAAATATGCTACAATGAAGTAACTCCTTACAACAGTACTATGTTAGCATATGAAATTAAAAAACTGAAAAGAGTGTTTTAATCACACTTGCATAAAGGAAAATTAATCTAGGGAAGAAAGAAACAATGAAATAACATGCTACCATGAGATATTTGGAGTGAGCTCAATTCTCCTAAGAACAAAGTAACATGCTATTCCATAACATCATACACTAAATTAAACCATTTTGCATCTAACACTAGAGAATGGAAATTTATGTGAAAAGGAAGCTTTACTCTATTCCATCATAAGTTGGACACAATGCTCCAAGAGTCCTCCCTTTGGAATGGAGGAGGCACTCCTATTTATACAAAAACTAAAGTAACTAATAATGGATTGAGATCCACAAATATCTCCTAGATCCACAAATGTATCATGTGGTTACAACCATGTGATAACACCTAGCAAGTAATATCTCTATAAATCCTCTCACAAATCTTTCTTCCATCATTCTTCTCCATGAGTGAATCTCCAAATCTTCATCAAATCTTCAAGGAGTTGAAGAGGAAATTCTAATTTGAGGCTTGGTGGTCAAATATGAATTGGTTAGAGTCTTCAAATACACATGTAAACATCATATAACTCATCCCACTTTCATATATAAGTGAAAACATGTTATTTTTCCAATATTTAATCATAAATTCACTCAAAGTACTAAAATAAATTATTTAGAAAATAAGAGGTCTAAACCCATATGTAATCATGAAAATGGTCTTAATGTAAGGTTGCGGGAAAGCGGAATATGATGAAAAGTGAAGGTAAAGATGTGTAAAAATATGATATTTTGGCAACCCAACAACTGGGACAACTCCTGGTACTGAATCAATAGAGAAATATATCTCCGTCTTGGGTGGCAATTCTCGTATTTCTTGGAATACATCTACAAACTCTTGCAATACTAAATAATCTTCAAGGCTTGGCCCTTTCATCTTTTTCGGCTCCTCCACATGAGTTGCATGCAATTGACATCCTGTTCTAGAGCATCTCTTTAGTTGTAAGACTGAAATCTCCCTTATAGAAATGGGTCTTGGAATTCCTTTCACGGTGCTCTATTTTCCTTGTTCATCAAGACATGTAAATGTCTTGTCATGACAATCTAGGAAAACATGATGTTGGTCCAACCATTCCATTCCAATTAGGATATCATAAGATCCTAATGGTATGATATTCATATCAGCATAGTACTCAATCCATTTATATTTATTGGACAACCTTTAACAATCTTGTTGATCCTTCTTTTGGTTCCAGTTGCTAGCTGAACCAAACTTGATTTTTCAAGCTTACTTTTATTCAAATGTAATATGTCCACTATTTTAGGACTAATGTAACAATGGGTTTCTCCTAAATCAATTAAAATAAAAACAATATGATTAATGATCTTACCTTCCACTTTGATCATATTCGATTGGTATTCTGCTTGTCGATCTTCTAAGGTTGCAAATATTCTTGGAATACTTATACCCATGTATTATACTATTGTAGCCTCTTGGATTTTGTGAATGGTCTTCATTTTGTCTTCTCTATGAGGAAAATCCTTGTACATGTGATCTTCTTTTCATCCCCAATATTCTATTGGTGATCTTGCCCTTTTCCCAAGGAGTATTTCTCTCTTGGAATCATACTTAGCAAACTGATCTTGTTGATTTTTATTAGGACTATTTCTATTGAAAGGAGGTTTGAATCCCTTCCTTCTATGATAACATTTCTCTTTCTTCTTATCCTTCCAAGATTTTTGTAAGTATTCTCTACCCTTTCCTTGTTCATACAGGTACTTAGCCTTCATGATGGTCTATGTTAAATTTTTGGGCTCATCATATATAATCTTCTCTTTATAAAATGATGGCAGTCCACTCAAGAACCTATGTATCTTCTATTAAGCCCTAATATTGTCTCATTACCCCTTAATTGGGGAATATTACATTAGTAATGTTATTTTATTTATGTCGGATTTATTCCATTAGTTGTAATTATACCTCCTAGTCTCCTATATATACCAAGGAGACATTTTCATTTGGAATCATCTTGTACTTGAACATTTATGTGGGGAAAAAGGAGGTTGCCCCCTCGAAGAGGCTTATTATCTGAAATTATCTCTTTTTCAAGGCATTGGGTACTTATTGTGAGGTTAATCTATGCTATATTGATATTTGGTTCTTAACATATGGTATCAGAGCTCAAGGTCTTGGGGTTTCGCTGTTGCATCTGAGACATCTTGGCATTTTCGCTATAACGTTTTTTCAACAATGTTTCAGAAGGAACGGATTGAGGATATTTAGTAGACAGATCAAGGTACGTTGGGTTAAAATTTCAGCTCCTAAGGCCTTATACTTTCGGAGATACAGCCTATTCAAGATAGGGTTATGGAATCATCTTGAACTGAGTCATTGAGGAATTTTTGCTATAAAAAAACTTTTGTAATGTTTGAGGATATTCACAGAAGCTAGTAAGGTAGATTTAATAAAACTTTCATCTTCTGGGTCATCTTACATTTGTATATACACCCTGTGGAAGATAAGGTGTGTGACTAGTCTTATTGACTAGTCTGAAAAAGGTGTTCCAAGTAAAACAATCATAACTTCTTCCTAGAGTATCCAAATTGAGTCAGACCAATTTCATTGGATAGTGGACAGTCTGTAGTATTTCTGGTATGAGTTTCAGAATTTTATATCAATTATTTTGTGTGGGGCATGCTATACAAGTGAGATCTCCTGGAAAGGCCAAAAATCAGCAAGTTGTGGGGAAGTTACCGTAAATTCCACTTGGCACATCCAATTTTGATCAGACCTATGGCATTGTAGAGAAGAAATATCAGAGAACTACAAAAAATAAAGTTTCATATCCATAAGGTCCAAAACTTGGGAGATACAGCAAAAGAAATATTGTCTAGCAGAACCACCTCAAAATTAAGGTTCAAAAGTGATACTTGGCCAACATGCCACCCAAAAAGGGAACTTCTACACCAAATAATCCTCCAAACAATCCTACTTGGACTCTTGATGAAGGTGAAGAAATGTGTAGGGACATAAATGATTTACAAAAGAATACAGTAACAAAAAATGAACTACAAGAGATGATGGATTCAACAGAAGCTAAGTTTGAGGCAATAAATACTAAGATGGACCCTTTAAAAGGGGAGATCATGGAAGTATTGAAAAAAATCGTAAAAGAGAGGACACCTGAAGTGAAAATGCATCCCATGAAATTCATGATGAGGACACAAGGAAGGTGAATAAATAATGGAGAAACTCTAAGCATGGGTTGAAGACCAACCACGTTCCTAAGATCGATATGAGGAAGTTTGATGGCAAGGACCCTATCACATGGATACTTCAGATGGAGAAATTCTTTGATCTACATAATGTGCCACATACACAAAAGGTACGAATTGCTTCTTTATATTTAAAACCCAATCAATTTGTATGGTATTAGATGGCTTTGTTGTCGCAAATCACTTGTCACTTGAACAATTTTCATGGAAGAAATGATAACACACTATGAGGATACAAGGAGCAATACCTTCTTTAGCCAATTGATAAATCTCAAGCAAAAGGGTTCAGTTACAGAGCACATTGAGAACTTCCAAAGATTGAATATAAAGGTAACAGATATTATAGATGATCACTTGATT
>JASDQU010103926.1:114936-144988 GCA_032191745.1 Picea mariana
CTCAGTACTCAGAGATTTCGCAGAGGAGCGAAAGGGAAGGTCACGGGTGCCATTAACTCTGCACCTAGGAGCCGAAAGGTTCTATGTTTAATTACATAACGAGACCATCAAGGTCTCAGAGCGTCTTTTAGATTCAGAATTAGAGATCCTTGATCGGAAGACCGGGTTGGTTCCCTGACGGTCCAAATTAGAACCCGTAGAGAGATAGGATTTGTTACTGTAAGGAGGACAAAAAAAAAATATTTTAGTCATCGTGGGTGTGTTACAAATTGGTATCATATCATGGTTACAAAACTTGGCCTACCTGGGTTTACGAACGAGTCTCTTAAAAAATCTATCTGGAGTACTTTTAAAAGAGTGACACCCTACCTTACCTCTTTCTTAAAAGTCTGGTTAAAACTGTTATTAAAGAAAATAATGAAGCTTTCTACTGTGTGTATGCATTTAAGAAATTGAACCATGTATTGTTCATGAAATAATAAACTATTAGCTAACAATAAGTGTTTTTGTCAATACTCGAGCAGTCAGTAAATCACGGGAAAACTCCAAGACTAAATGATGGTGACATGTCATGAAGTGGGGGATGGCTCCCACAATAGAGACGTAGAATCTGATGAAAGGAGGGCAGTGGAAACCCCTTCGGACCTGGCTGAAACTATGAGGAGCCTCAGGGCCGAATTATAGAGTTGCAAGGATGAAAATGAGAGATTGAGAAAGGAGCAAGAAAAACAAACGAAATTAACACAGTCTTGCTGCAGAGCTTATCCGACATATAGAGGCAACTACAACACAACCCCGCAACCAGTCATGTGGACCAACGACATAACAAGAGAAGTCAAAGTCCACCTGAGATCCGAAAACATGACTCCATAAGTGACCACACTGGGATAAGTACCTCAAAGAAGGCCCATCTTGGAGGCAGGGGACACCCATTGGTAGATTCCTCGGGAAAGGAAGCTGGAAAATCCGAAGGATCTTCTAGTAGCAGAGCTAGCTCACATTCTCAAAGGAAAGGAAGGAAGCGGAAGTGTTCCAAACATCATGATCCTGAGGAATTCAAGAAACACAAACCACCCTCTTTCGATGGAGAAATTAAGAAAGGAGAAGAGGCAGAAGCTTGGCTGCTTGGTTTAAAGAAGTACTTCAGAGTCCTTGACTACTTTGAAAACTTGAAGGCTCGAATACCCATCTTCAACCTGAATGGAAAGGATTCCATATGGTGGGAAGACCTTAGAAATCTGAAAGGAGTCCATGAGAAGGACTTGTCATGGAAACAGTTCGAGAAATACTTCAGGAAGCAATATCTATAAGAGAAATACATGGATGGGAAGACTAAGGAATTCTATGAGCTCTAGTTGGGGTAGATCACCATAGATGAATTTGTCAACAAATTCCTTGAACTACTGAGGTATGTACCCTACATAAAAGATGAAAAGGTAAAAATGCAGCGGTGCATTAGTGGGTTGCCTCAAACCTACCGGGGAAGAATTGAGTTCGACGAACCAAAGACCTTAGAAGAAACTATCCAGAAGGTGAGGTATTGTTATGAAAAGTTTGGGAATAAGACAAGACCTCATGAGGACTGGAAGAAGAGGAGTAGTTCGGGATTCCAAAAGAAGGGGCTTAAATCCTCAAGATTCAAGAAATATAGAAAATATTCTAGAAGGAGCCTTCCTACTAGAAGTGTATATCAGTAAAATTTTCCCTCTCAAAGTGGAAATATAACTTTTAAGATAGCCTTAGGAAAGACTGATAACCTAAAGAAGGAACCCTTAAAATGCTGGATTTGTGGAGAGGATCATAAATTGAGGGAATGCCCACACAAACAATAGAACAGTAACAAAGTCTACAACATTCAAGAAGCGACCACCATCAATGATGTGGCTAGGAGCATGCCACGAATCTATGCAACCTTGGACAATAATCAAGCCGACCACCAAGCTTCAGTAGTGGAGCTGGAAGGTATGATCGTTGACCATCAAGTTTCTATTTTAATTGACCCAGGTTCTAATTTGAGTTATGTGGCCCCTCAAACTGTTGATAAGTGTAAACTACAACCAATTAGACATGTTAAACCATGGTTGGTGCAATTAGCCACTGGGACCAAAAGAAAAGTGGCAGAGTTCATACCAGCCTGTCAATTCATCATGGGTGGATTTCCCACCCAAGCGACCCTTAGCATACTTCCCCTGGGATCTTATGACTTATTGATTGGTATGGATTGGTTGGTTGCTTACAAAACTAATTTGGATTTTTATCGTAAAACTTTAGAATGTGTAAATGAAGAAGGGAGAAAGACGACCCTCCAAGGGATTCATAAGCCTGTCTCAATGAGGCAAATATCAACCCTTCAAATGAAAAAGTATTGTAGAAATGGGTGTTCCTTATATTCCATACAGGTATTGGAATCTGTTAAGGATGACAAACCAAACCTAGAGGACCACCCCATATTAAGAGAATACAAGGACGTGTTCCTGGAAGAAGTACCAGGTCTACCTCCAAGAAGGGATATTGACTTCTCGATAGAACTTACACCGGGAGCGGTACCAACATCTAGAACGCCATATAGGATGAGCACACCAGAGCTAGTTGAGCTCAAGCTATAGCTAAAGAGATGATGGACAAAGGCTACATCCAACCCAGTGTATCTCCATGGGGAGCACCCGTCTTGTTTGTGAAAAAGAAAGATGGCACACTCCGACTATGCATAGATTACAGACAACTCAATAAGACAACCATAAAGAACAAGTACCCCTTACCAAGAATCGATGACTTGTTCGACCAATTGGGTGGTGCTTCCATCTTCTTGAAGATCAACTTAAGGTATGGATACCACCAAGTAAGGATTAAGTATGAAGACATCCACAAAAAAGCCTTCAGAACAAGGTATGGTCACTATGAATTCGTGGTGGTGCCATTTGGGTTAACTAATGCCCCCACCACTTTTATGTGCTTGATGAATAACATACTCAGCAAATTTCTGAACAAATTTGTATTGGTTTTCATTGATGATATCTTAATATACTCCAAGAACAGGGAGGATCACGAAGAACATCTTAGACTCGTACTTCAAGTACTAAGAGAGCATCATCTCTACGCTAAGTTTAGCAAGTGCGACTTCTTTCAGAAGCAAGTCCATTACTTAGGCCATGTAATTTCTAAAGAAGGGGTGGTAGTGGACCCTGATAAGATCAAATCTATTATGGAATGGCCTACCCCAAAGGATGTATCAAATATCAGATCCTTCATGGGCTAAGCAAGATACTATAGAAGGTTCATAAAAGGATTTTCCAAGATTGGTTGTCCAATCACTTCCATTCAGAAAAAGGGGATCAAATTCATTTGGACATCAAAATGTGAAGAAATATTTCAGGACCTGAAATACCTTCTGACCCATGCACCCGTACTAAAGATTGCAGACCTGGATAATGATTTCCTCGTGTGTACAGATGCCTGCAAGGAAGGACTCGGAGGAGTCCTTATGCAAGAGGGATGTGTAATTTCCTACGGATCCTGGAAACTAAATGAGCATGAGATTAATTATGTGACCCATGACCTAGAGTTGGATGCCATAGTACATGCTTTAAAAATGTGAAGGCACTACCTCTTGGAAATGAGATCTGTGCTTATGACAGACCATTGTGGGTTGAGGCACCTATTTGATCAACCGAAGCTCAACGACAGGCAAGCTAGGTGGATGGCTCTCCTAAGTAAATTCGATTTTGAAATCAAACACATTAAAGGAAAGGAAAATAGGGTGTTCGATGCCCTTAGCAGAAGTATAAAAACAATTCATTTGGAAGCAATAAGCACCTGTGAAACGGATGTCAGGGAAAGAGTCAGAAATGCACAAGAGACAGATGCATTCTTCAAGACTGTGACCTTATACCTAAGACAAGAGCCTATAGGGTTGAAGTATGAAGGCTACCAGATGTTCGAGGAAGGGTTGTTGACTTACATAAACAGATTGTATATTACAAAATGTGACGAATTGAAGAGGTTCATAATGGATGAACTACATAAGAGACCATATATTGGTCACCTGGGATATCAGAAGATGATCACGGCCACTAGGAAACAATTCTAATGGCCTGGGTTGAAGAAACACATAGATAACTATCTAGCTAAATGCCTAGAATGCCAAGAAGTTAAGGCAGAACACTGGCATCCAGCAGGATTGTTACATCCCCTACCAATCCCAGAATGGAAATGGGAAACCATTTCCATGGATTTCGTCATCGGATTACCAAAGTCGACCAAGCAAAATGATGCCATCATGGTCATGGTGGGCAAACAGAGTAAGTTTTCTCATTTTGTTTCTGTCAAATCAACTTGCAAGGCCATAGATATTGAAAATATCTTCATGAAGGAGATATTTAGACTGCATGTCATGCCCAAGGAAATTGTATCTGACCGAGATACCAAATTCACTTCAAGCTTTTGTAAATCCCTAATGGTTGGTTTTGAGACAAAATTGTTGTTTAGCACAGCTTATCACCCTCAAACTAATGGATAGACAGAAAGAGTGAACCAAATAGTAGAAGACATGCTAAGGATGCATGTAATGCACCAACCTAAGAAGTGGGAAGACTACCTACCATTGGTAGAGTTTTCCTACAACAACGGTTATCAGGAATCCTTGAAGATGAGCCCTTTTGAAGCCCTCTATGGTAGACAGTGCAAGATTCCAATCAGCTGGAGTAACCCAGTGGACAGTTTTTCGACAAAATTACAATTGGACCCGACATGCTGAAAGAAATGGAACAACAAGTGGTTCAGATAAGACAAAATCTTAATATTGCTCAGGATAGACAGAAAAGTTATGCCGATAGAAAGAGAACTCCCAAAGAGTTCAAGACCGGAGACCGTGTCTATCTCAGATTTAGACTCAGGAAGAGTTCCCTGAGAATGAGAGCATGTGCCAATTTGGCACCTCGGTATTGTGGACCCTTTGAAGTATTAGATAGAGTGGGACATGTAGCCTATAGGCTAGCACTTCCTCCCACTGTAAAAGCACATAATGTCTTTCATGTTTCATTATTGAAGAAATATGTACATGATGCTAATAATATAATTGACTGGTCTATGATTCAGGTGGAGCTGGAGGGAGAATTCCTGCCAGAACCCCAATGCATATTAGACAGGAAGGAAACCTCACTCAGGAACCGAACCATTGCATAGGTCAAGGTGCAGTGGAAACACTTTGGCCCGGATGAGGCTACGTGGGAAATGGAGTATGCCATGAAACATGCATATCCGATTTTTTGTACTCCTGTACATACATGTCATGATGACAGATAGAACATCGAGGACGATGTTCCTTTAAGGGGAGGGAATTGTAGCACCATGTTTCCCCCAGTTTTTAAATATAACTATATGGGCCAAGGAACTATGGAAAACTTAAAAGTGTGAATGTTTGATTTGATGGACCTTGTGTAGAAGGTTGATGAATGTAAATTATGTTATTTTAATAGAAAATGGTTACGTGTTGCATGACTGTTGAAAAAGGGGATGTGCTAAGAGAGACCACGAAATGTTGGGAAAGGTGGTGGAGGGGACCAAGAATGGTCGTGTTAACCTCCACCGAACCAGTACCATGCCGGAATTAATTTGCTCAGATTAGAACAAGCCCCTGACCTAGGAATGAATTACAATCGGGTTGGTAGGTGGGAAGGCCTCCTCGATATTTAATGAGGGGATGGGGCAGACCACCCATCTGTAAGGCTTCTAGACCTAACCACGGACTGGAAATTTGAGCCACACGCAATCTTGCGGGGGAAGGAAAGAAAGGAAGTGTGGTGGGCAGGGGGAGACCTGTGAAAAAAATGCAGAGACGAGAGAGAAAGCTCTCGGGTCCGAGGAAGGACTGAAAGAGGAACAGTGAGTTATGATCACAAAAAAATAGAGATTGAGCCAGGAGAAGGAGAGTAACCTTTGTCCTTATCTATTTATGTATTGGGAGGACAGTAACCTTCGGCCCTAACTTTCGTTGAGCTAGAAGTAAGAGATTGAATCTCAAAGCGTCGTGGCTTAAGCTCGGGGGTGTCCAGTGATAAATCCATTGGGAGTGACTGAGCCTAAGGTTGGGTGGAAACGAGCACCCCTTTTAGCAGTTGCATCACACTATATGGTTCTGATAAGTGTTTTCTTGCCTTATGCATTGAATTGTAAATAATGGATGTATGCAAGTATTTATATGTCTATAAAGGGTTATTTCTTTGTATTAAATGATTAAGTTATGAATATGCGTTCATTCCCTTGAGAACCTATATGTCTGCTTGATTTCCCATACGTCCCTGTTTAGTCACTCGAAGGCACTCTCCCAGGGAGCTACATCATCGTTCCAGAGTCGGAGCAAGCCTCTTGGCATAGCTACTGTCTTGGTAAACTCACAAGTTACCTTGCCTTGACTTAGAGCTTAAATCCCTGTAAGTTGGGAAGGTGTTTCCTTCAGACCAGTAGTCTAGGAGACTTTGAACTTACGCCTATGTCCTTAACTAAAGACCCGAATAAGAGCGGGGATCATAGCTCAAGAATTATCGGAGGATCCAGGTGACCTGGGTCTAGGAACCTTGGAGCTTGAAGCTTCGAGATGTCTAATTGTTATGACCGTCGATCTATGAATGGAGATCGAGGGTGGGGAGTCATTGCGGACTGCGAAGGTGGAAGTAGTGGACGCGCTAGTTCGCGGCCCATAATTCACCATTGTTGTTGATCTCATCAGCTGGGAGATCAACGACTCTGATTCGACCAAGTTTGGCGAGTACTTCTAGATTGTGGAGGTTGAGCTCTCTGATAAAGAGTATGCACATTGGGTCCCCGTAATTTCTGTGAGTCGTCAATCGGCGTTAAGAAGTGACCCAACGTTGAAGAACCAGAACAGAGGAATGCCAAGAGGGTGAGAAGGATTTTTTTTCAAGAAATCCTTCGAACTGAGTTATCGAAATCCCCAAATGCAAGGAGTATGTGGGAAATCGAAATCCTTTAAGGATCAATCTCAGAAGGGAGAGCACTTTTCATAAGTATTGACGAGATCCAAGAGTCAGACTCGTAGGGGGGACCAAGGTTGAGACCTTTGAATACTGAGAAATATTCTAAGTTAGAAGAGATCAGAAGCTCAGGAGGAGGAGCGACAGTGGCTGTTAGATCCCAGTGCAAAGGATCGACAGTCATCTGATAAGAGCAAGGTGCACGAGCCTTAGTGCTTCGCACATGCAAGAGAGAGAAATTACCAAAGTTTGAGATCTGAGATTCCCGAAGCCCAGAGAGATGGAAACCCAAAGTGAATCCCAGTCGTCCGATCAGTCGAAGTGAATCTAAGTCGTTAGATTGCCTGAAGTAAATCTTAGGCATTGAATCGTCCAAAGTAGATCTGAACCATCAGATCTCGAAGACATGTTGGGTGAATCTGTGGATTCTGGGAAAAGACCCGAAGTAAACGTTGACCGTTGGATCGTCCGAAGTACATCTAAACTGTCAGATCCAGAGGACATGTGGAATGAATCTATGGATTTCGGGTGAAGACCCGAACTAAACATCAACCGTTGGATCATCCTAAGAACACCTCAAGTGTCGGATTGCCAAAGTGAATCTGAGTCGTCAGATCAGCAGCTTTGGCATATGAATTCAAGAGTTTTTGAGTTGATATTTGAGATTCACAATGTCCAAAGTTTTAGAAATTTGAAGTGAATCTCAATCATTCGATCATCTGAAGCAAATCTGAGTCGTCAAATCACCCGAAGAAAATTTCAAGCGTTGGATCGCCAAAGTGAATCTAAGCCATCAGATACCATCTATTGAGGAGAAAGCAAGGTTTGAGAGTTCACATTTTCGAAGTCCGGACTTTCGAAAATCTGAATTAAATATCAATCGTTCGATCAACCGAAGTGAAGTTGAGTCGTCAGATCGTTCGAAATGAATATCAAGCGTCAGGTCACCCAAAGTGGATATGAGTCGTCGGATTCAGAAGACGTGTGGTGTAAATCGAAGAACTCCGGATAAATATCCGAAGTAATTTGTAGTCGTCAGATATAAGGGAGACATGGAGAAAATCTATGGACTCTGGGTAAATAACTGAAGTAATCCTTGATCGTCAGAACAAGAGGACATGCGTCAGTGGATTATAGCCTCCGGATAAAATCCATTGGGAAAAAAGGGTGAAGTTTGAGATTTGAGATCTCAAAAGTCTGAAACCCGAAGGAGATCTCAACCGTTGATCGAGAAGAGGGCCACTGGACCATTGATCCAACTGAAAGCTCAACCACCCAAAGTAAAGACAGGGTCGTTGATTTGGAGGACAGGTGTCCACAGATCATCAACTCGGAAGATTGAAGTACGGTAGAGAGCAGGGTTTGAGAGTTGAAACTATTGAAACCCGAAACCACGAAGGAGATCTCATCCGTTGATTTTGCAAGAGGTCAGATCTAATCCATAGGTCTAAGAGGGGCAGATCTGAATCACCGGTTTTAGAAGTACTGTCAAGATCAGGAGATGCTACGGGATAGAAACTGCGTTGACGTTAAAAAGTTGAGGGCGGGCCGCAATTCAAACCATGGTTTTGAAAAGAGGACATGTGGAGGCTCGAGGAGAATTGCGGGTCAAAAAGCAGTTTGATTCAAACCGCCTTTGGCCACGTCTGTAATTGTGCGGTCCCATAAGGTCATTGCCCAAGGTCACATCAAGAGGGGGATTATCCAAAAAAGGAGCTAACACCTAGTACTTAGAGATTTCGCAGGGGAGAAAAAGGGAAGGTCCCGGGTGCCATTAACCTTGCACCGAGGAGCCGAAAGGTTCTGTGTTTAATTACAAAACAAGACCATCAAGGTCTCAGAGAGTCGTTTAGATTTAGAATCGGAGATCCTTGACCGGAAGACTAGGTTGGTTCCCCGACTGTCCAAATTAGAACCCGTAGAGAGATAGGATTTGTTACTGTAAGGAGGATGAATTTTTTTTTTTATTTTAGCCGTCATGGGTGTGTTACAGTAATTCTAGGTCAATGATCTATTGGAAGGCAATCCAATGATATCTAAACTGTATGTGTCCAATACTTCATTGATAATTCTATTATAATGTGAATGGTCATGGAAGTATAGAAAGGAGGCATAGGAAGGAGTCTGATGGAAAGAGAGTTCAAGGATGTAAGGATCGTGGATCTATCAGGAGGAACACTGATAAATTCTATCCATTGGATTTGGAATGATCCAATCTGACGAAGAAGACTTAGAAAAGGGAGGTGTTAGTTAACTAGCATGTTGCCATAGGGCCCCAAATGAATCATTTCCATTAGATGAAATGCATCGAGGATCATTGGATCCATCAGAATGGTCTCGTCAGAGAGCGTTGACCAGGATGATCTATGAGCACTCAGAGTAGTTGCACTCCAATGAAAAAGGACCCCGAGCGGATCTGTGTCATTGATTTGTGAGTTGGGTGTCTGATATAACCTTAGTCACAGATCTGTCATGGGCCCCATATGTTCTCGTAACAAATAGGTGATGAGAAGGGAAATAATCGTTGAGTAGATTACAATAATGACATAATCAGAGTTGTTGGTTTCCATTCTCGAGGGTTGTAGGATCCATCGAAACAATCCACTGAAGAGGTGCCATTGGAAAGGGAAAGTGAGACATGTAACTTTCCTTTCTAATGAACAAAGGATCTAAGTCACTGCCAACCATTGATCCTGTCATGCAGAATGAACTCTAGTCATCTGATCGAGGAGGCTTAGGTCCCTAGTTTTTGTAGTAAACCCTTGGGGCAATTTCGATGGAAGTTAGGTGTCAAATGAGTAAGATTCAACATAGTGGATGTTTTGATGAGAGAAGTTCTAACATATAACATGAAAAATAGAAAAGGAGAAGGATTAGCATGATTTTTTAGTCCAACAAAAGTTGAAATTGAACATCCCACCTGCCTAAGGAGATCTAGGGGGTTGAGTGTGTTACAGAGTCCCATAATCATCATCATATTTCATCATTTCAATATCCACATCATCGGGGGTTGAACTCGGGACCAAGTCACTACTCAATTCCCAAGATAAATATGAGGAAGTTTGATGGTAAAGATCATGTAACATGGATATTCTAGATGGAGCATTTTTTTGTTATACACCAAGTACCAACTTTACAAAAGGCAACTCTTGCATCCTTGTATTTAGAACTTGATCAATTTGTCTAGTACCAATGGCTTTGTGAATGAAAAAGGGATTTTGTTGTCTCTTGGTCCATTTTTATGGATGAATTGAATGCATATTGTGGGGATATTAAGAGAAACACATTATTTAGTCAATTGATAAATCTTCAACAAAGATGTCTAATTACATACCACATTCAATAATTTCAAACATGAGTATTAGAGTAAAGAATATTCTAGAGGATAATTTGTTAGATCTATTTATGGACACTTTAAAGGAGAGCATTCAAAATGAGTTGTGTCTCTTGGAACCTAAATCCATGGAGCATGCTTTTAGTGTGGCAAGGAAAGTTGAAAGTAAAAATATGGCTACAATAAGGGTGGCCACTGACAACTATAGAGAGCACTGTGTTCCCTCTCCTAACCTCACTCAACCTACAAGGTTGACACCTCATTAAATGGATGAAAGAAGAGAAAATGGATTACACTTCAATTATACATCAAGTATAGTAAAAGGTATAAGTGTTGAGGGAGGAAATTATTCTACATAGACTGTGAAGAGTAAGAATATTAAGACCTGGAATCGTCACGAGATATAGAACTAGAAGAGACTACTCCAACCATATATTATCATGCATCGGTTGGCATTAACATTCCTAAAACCCTCAAGATAGAAATATATACAAAAAATAAAAAGGTAACAGTGTTGATTGATTCTGGTATTTATTAATTTCAAATTAGCCAAACTTCTAATTTGCTTTATATATATAGCATCGGAGTTTCAAGTAATGATTGTAGATTGAGGTACCATAAATTTTTCAGGGAAGTGCAATAGTATTAAGCTTGTTATGGGGGAGTATTTCTTGGATAGTCCATTGATTTCAATCCAAATGGGTGGCATTGATGTTGTATTAGGGGTATAATGGTTATATTCATTAGGAACAATGGCTCTTAACTTTCGAGAAATTTTCATGAGATTTTTTTTAGAAGGAAAGTAAATTGAACTCAGAGGTATCCAAGGAAAACCCTCTAAAGTGATAAGCTCTAACGACATGACAAAATTTCTAAAAAAGGGACACCATGGTGTAATTTCAAAATTGTGCTCAATAGGTTTTCAAAAATCTAGACCCTCTATTCCAATGTATCTTCAAAAGTTTATTGACAATCATTCCAAGGTGTTTGGAGATATTCCTAAAGGTCTTCCACCTACTCGAGATCGTGACCATGTTATTCATTTGCAACCAAGAAGTGTACAACCTAACATCGAACATTACAGGTACCCATATGAACAAAAGAGTGAGATTGAGTTCAATAAATGTTAGAGGTTAGCATCATTCAACCTAACTGAAGTACTTTCATTTCACTAGTCATGATGGTTTACAAAAGGGAAGGTTCACGACATATGTGTCCATATTATAAAGCGCTCAACAAGATTACCATTAAAGATAAGTTTCATATTCATGTCATTGAAGAATTATTAGATGAATTGCGAGTAGCATTTTGTTTTACCAAGTTGGATCTTTGTTTTGGATATCATCAAATTAGAATGAGGCAAGAAGACTTCCCAAAACAACCTTTAGAACACATGAAGGTCATTATGAGTTTTTGGTGAAGTTGTTTGGCCTTATTAATGCACCTTCCACATTTCAAAGTTTTATGAATTATATTTTAAAACCTTTCCTCATAAAATTTGTGTTAGTGTTTTTTTATGAAATACTAATCTACAACAAATATTAGGAAGAGCATGCACAACATTGTTGACATGGTCTTAAAACTATTGGAGGAGAAACAACTATATGCAAAGCCTTCCAAATGTTCCTTTGGGGTTTAAGAAGTGGAATATCTGGGTCATATTGTATCTCATGAAGGTGTCAAAGTGGACCCAAACAAGATTAAATCTATGATGGAATGGACAATTCCTAAAAACTTGAAGAATATTAGAGGATTCTTAAGATTGAAGGGATATTATTGCAAGTTTTTCAAGAATTATGGTCAAACAACAACACCTCTAACAATGTTATTGGAAAAGGAGACACTTTCTTGGACTCAAGAAGCAACAAAATTAAGGAGGCTATATGTGCAACTCTTGTCTTGGCCATGCCTGACTTTAGAAAAACCTTTGTTGTGGAGTGTGATGCCTCATGGTACGACATTGGTGCAGTTTTAATGCAATAATGAAGGCCCCTTGCCTTTAAAAGTTGTCAACTTAAAGGAAATAACTTACTCAAATTCATTTATGAAAAGGAAACGTTGGCCATCCTACATGTAGTTAAGCAATGGCACCCTTACCTGATAGGAAGAGACTTCAACGTAAAAAAMAAATTATGATAGTCTGAATTACTTCTTRGAACAATTATTATTTTTAGAAGAGAAACAAAAATGGGCTACAAATATGCTAGGTTATGACTTTGAAATTATCTACAAAAAAGGAAAACAAAATATGGTGGCAAATGTAATTTCAARGAAAAAATAAGACACAGAGGGATTAATTTATGTTCTTTCCATTTTTCTATTTGATTGGGTGGAAGACACGATGATATAATGGAAGCAAGGTCAAAAGGTATGCAATATCATCCAACAACTACAAGAGGACCCACGTGCRTTAGATAAATTTGTGTGGAATAATGATTCATTATGTTATCAAGATCGCCTATATTAATATAATAATTCTCAACTCATACAGAAGGTCCTTTTKCAATTGCACACTTCTTCGATAGCAGGACATTCATGGTTCCTAAAAACTTTCCATAGGATCAAGAAGGATTTTTTTGGGAAGGTCTTAAAACCGATGTTCAAAATTTTGTGGTTGAATGTTTGGTTTGCCAACAAAATAAGGGGGAGACAATCAAGACACTGAGTCTTCTACAACCATTAGCCATACCAAGTCAACATTGGGAAGATGTCTCAACGGATTCTATGTAGGTCTACCAAATTCCAAAGGAAAAAATGCCATCATGGTAGTGGTGGATCGACTCACAAAGTATGCCCATTTTTTCTCTCTTTCTCATCCTTTTAAAGCAAGCACAATCAGTTGCAACGTTCGCCGAAATAGTTCAGAAGCTACATGGAATCCCCAAGATTATTTTAAGTGATAGAGATTCAATTTTCATTGGTGTTTTTTGGACTAAATTATTTTTTTGCTTGGGTATTCAATTAGCTCACAACTCCTCTTACCATCCTTAATTCAATGGGAAAATTGAGATTGTGAGTAAATGTTTAGAAGGGTATCTTCATTGCTTTGCATATGATTAAAATACATAATGGGTCAAGTGGTTACTCTTGGCATAATGGTGGTGCAACATGTCCTTCCATTCTTCATCAAAAATGTCCCAATTTATGGCACTTTATGGATATCATCCTCCATTCATCACATCACCCTTGATAGGGAAAGCAAAGGTTCAAGAAACAAAGGACCACGTAGAGCACCAACAAGAGGTTCTCTAAATATCGAAGGACAACTTGGCTATGGCACAAAATAGGACGAAACAACAAGTATATTAACATCATAATGAAAGGGAATTTGAAGTGGGGGATTGGGTTTTTTTTAGGCTAAAACCATGCAAACAAATGTCCCTCAAGCAACAAAAGAAGGACAATAAATTAGTGCTCAAGTATTATGGTCCCTATAAGGTGTTGCAGAGGATTGGAAGTATGGTTTACAAATTGGAGTTGCCTCCATCTTCACATGTACATCTAGTTTTCTATGTTTCTTTCTTAAAGAAGGTAATGGACGACGAGATCCCAGTTCAAACTACTTTTCCAAAGATTAATGAAGAAGGAAAAATCATACTAAAACCATAAATAATCCTTGAAACACAAATCAAACAACTATGAAATCAAGCAATTACTGAGTACCTCATCAAGTGGAAAAACCTACCAATAGAAGAGGCGACATGGAAAGACGATTTCTTCATGAAAAAACATGCACAACCAATCAAGTGTTAAGGGCAACACTTATTTGAAGGGGAGGGGCATTTTAATCCATGTATAATGAATTATTACACTTTGTTTGTTATATTAGTTTTGTCCTTAATGCTCAGCTAGGACCTTTAATGATCAACTAGACCCTTTAATTGTAATTGTACCCTTGTCTCCTATATATACCAAGGAGACCTAGTTTTAGAGATCATCTTATCTTGTGCATTTGTTATATTATAAATGGAGGTTGCTCAAGACTTGCCCCCAAGGCCACACCCAGTGGATTGAATATTTCTTACATGTGACCGGAGGTGTGGATTAGGTGAAAACATCTTTTGGCGTCGTTGTTGGGGATAAATCTTTCTATTCCCGAAATACGACTTTT
This sequence comes from Picea mariana, assembly GCA_032191745.1. Classification (NCBI taxonomy): domain Eukaryota; kingdom Viridiplantae; phylum Streptophyta; class Pinopsida; order Pinales; family Pinaceae; genus Picea; species Picea mariana. The sequence goes on from JASDQU010103926.1 coordinate 129,371, forward strand.
GTTTTCCTTTCTTTTATTTTTTTTTGCTTTGTTTGATGCATCTTGTGTATTAGAAATAGACTCAATAATCTAGTGACTCCACTTCATAATAATTTGACAAAGTATTCTACAAGAAGGAACTCGCAAAGTTTTCTTAGCTTCATTCCTGAACCCAAAAAGGTTTATAGAAGGAGGTTAAATAAAATTTCTTCTCGTAGGATCCTTTATAATCTCGGACCCGAGTCCATTTGTGATATTCATTTTTTGTTTATTGATAATTCTAGTTTAGAAATAGATGATACTTATAAACCATGTGATTTTTCTGCAATAAATGGTTATCCTCATACAATTCCGAAAAAAAACTTTACAAAAATTGCCTTATCCTCATATAATATTGTTAGTGCTAGATCTCATGTTAACAGGTTTTCCCACTGGGTTCATAGATGGTGTGGCAACACACATGAATATGTAAAAATGAAATTGGTTGTCATATCTTTTGAGGATGATGTTATTGATTGGTTCATGAAACTAAAGGATAACCAAGTTAAAACCATAGATGAATTGATTGAGGCATTTAAGGAAAAATGGAGAGATAAGGAACCAATAAACTTTAAGGTTTCCCATGAGATGGTCGTTAAAGTTGATAAGAATATGCAAGAGCCTTTAATTGTAATTATACCCTTGTCTCCTATATATACCAAGGAGACCTAGTCTTAGAGATCATCTTATCTTATGCATTCGTTATACTGTAAATTGAATTTACTCAAGACTTTCCCCCAAGGCCACACCCAGTGGATTGAATATTTATTCCACGTTACCCAAGGTGTGGATTAGGCGACAACATCTTTTGGCATCGTTGTTGAGGATCAAACCCAGGTCACCCACGTGATAGGCAAGAATACTCACCACTATATTGTAAATGGAGGTTGCACTCATGGAGAGATATTACCTCCCTAGTTTCCCCAAGCATGACTGATGATGATCTGCAAAGATTGAACAAGGCACTAGTTCAAATTCAAAGTTCATAAGTCCAGTCGGGCATTATGGACCCTTAAAGTTTTCCTCTTCTTCTTTTTTATGCATGTTCCGTACCCCCATGGGGGAAATGTAATAAAATGAGCTAGCATGAGGTCTCTATTGTGTAAAAGACTCATATCCCTAAGACTTGGTTATCAGTGCATACTCTAAAGTGTCTTTTTTCACTTGTTAATTATATCTTGCTTTTTAGCGATTTATAATTTTCTAAGTTTTTTCACTCACTTCCTCCAAAATTGGAATGTGTATTAATGGTTAGGCCTTAGTGTGTTCTATCTGAGTCTAGTGTCTAATGTATATTGCCATGCTAGTCATTTATCTAGAGTCTTATGGACATGCATTAGGTCCCTCTAGGATTTTTTAATGTTTTTATATCATTATTAAGTTTCTCGTAAAATGAGAGATTTCCTTGTAAATTGATATAATAATTAAATAAGTGGTACTAGGAGATGTTGTATGCCTTGGGGGAGTATCATTTTCTAACCCAGAATACCCCTTTTACACATGTGCCCCCTTTTTGAGAGAAAAAAATTAACTTTTTCTCATCAAAAATCAATTTGATTTGAAAAAGGTGAATAAAAGACAAATAAATCGACATTCCTATTTTTAAGGAAACATGTCGGAGACATGTTTTGACTTTTATCCAGTCTAACTCACCCTCACAGCTAGTTGTTTCCACTTGAGGTGAGTTAAGTAAGCTTGAAGAGGAGTTGAGTGATAAGTAGACTTGAGTTGATGGAGATGCCTATGTGAGGTGCGCCCTCCCTCTCAAGAGGTGGCGCACTCATGGAGAGATGTGGTGCCCTCCCACTCTCCCTCTTCTTCACATGTGGTGAAATGACTCTTGTTTGGAGAGATGTGGCATATATCCAACCCCACAAGTGGCCCATTCACCTTGGGATGTGCACCCTCCCTCCTTGGGAAGTGTACCCTCCTTCTTATTTAAGAGTGCAGTCACCTCACTCAAAGGCTAATGAGAGTTGGGCTCTAACTTTTTTATTGTTTTGTATTGTTATACTTTTGGAATAAAGAAGACTTTGGAGGTCAATATGGTGGTTTGCATTACTTGTGTGGATGTTTTATGTTCATGTTTAAATTTATGAGGTAATCGTAGCTTAGTTAATTGCAGTGTAGTTAATTGAATTATAATTTTGTAAGTTGGCCTTTGAAGGGGTGTTGTCAACCACTAGGAAAAGAGCTTCTAAGTTTGTTTGTTTCTTAGATCTTTTTGCCTTTTTACATATGCCATTAAATATTTGCATGCAAATTTCGGTTAATTAACATGCTATCTAGATTTCATGTGTAGGGAGCACCAATATTTAACGGATTGTTTGCAAGTTTATTATGTTTTATAGGTCCTCATACTTGGAGAACTAGTTGACTTGAGTTCAATCTTCCACAAGATTCAAGCCTATTGAGAACAAATTCCCTCAAATTTTCACCGGAAGACTCCATTGTTGGAATACTAAGAGGGGGGGTGAATCAATATTCTGCACTTTTTACCACTTTTAACTAGAATATGTAAACATCAATTTATCAACAGTTTATCACATATGATTGCATTCAAGATATTATGAACAATGTCATTCAAAAACACAGATACACAGTACACAAGAATTTTATGTGGAAACCCAAATGGGAGAAAACCACGAAAATCTTTCTTATATAACAGAAGATTACATTCATAGGAAGCACCAACTTCTAAAATTCTCCAGCACCAACTAGAAGGAGGCACCAACCCCTTGTTTACATGCTCCAACCTAAAGGAAGTTACAACTCCCTAATTTAGCTCCAACCCCCTGGTTTATAGGCTCCAACCTAAAGGAAGCTATGACTCCCTATATTCTCCAACACCGAATGGAAGGAGGCTCCAACCCCCTTTCCTTTCCCCTTCCTACCTCCCTGAAATATAAATGGAGACTCAACCTGTCACTCAAATTGTCACTGATAATCAACCTGTCACTGTAACTGTCACTGATAATCAACTTGTCACTGTAATTTTCATTGATATTGAAACATCATCATCATCATCAAAACCATATTCCAAGATCACCAAGAACATCTCTCAAAACATATGTCAAACATCACCAAGATATGCCTTCAACCATGTATTAAGCATGTGTCAAAATATTCCTTAATCAAATGCCATAACATCCATGATAAACCATAAACCATGTACCAAAGATGTACCTCAAATCATATGCCCAATATCACCAACATGTGTCTCTAGCCATGTGTCAAAGACTCTCCAAGATATACCTCAAGCATATAACATCAATATATAAACCTCAAAACACATATAAAGACATAAATTTAATCATGTAACAACCTGGTGCATATGATCACAAACCGGCAGACCTTCCTCAATACTACCTTTTTCAAAACTTTTGCATAGATCCACGATTCATACATTGTTAACCCATGGACATCCATGCTTTGTTCCACTGCAACCCACGTACATCTGCGCTTTTCTCCTCTGCAACCTGCAGATAACCTCAGAAAAATGGTACAGTCACCATCGTACACCTCACTCTCCTCGAACTATTTTCTCCTAGGCCAGATTTTCTTTATTGAGATCGCCAATCCTCCTAGCACAAGTGCAGACCCACTTATGCTAGCTCCATACCACAAAAACACACTTGCTTAGATGAACAAATGAGAAGTTATTTATGTGTATTTATACTTTTCCAAGTGCCTCCTTTATTTGACCTTAGGGTCAACCTGTAACTTCTTGTTGCAACAAATTTCTTCTTTAATAATTTTGGGGCTGCATTGTAACTTCTCATCCTTAGATCCAAGGCTTATTTACCATGCTTCCGGGCTTCATATTTAAGAGGGAATAACTTCTCAACCATGTGGAACCATGTGACGTGMCATCTACCGTTGGAAACGACATGACGAGGACTATCCATCTATGAGGTTTTTTCATGTATTTTCAATGTCATTCATCCTCTTTTTCCTCAAATACCTTCGGGCTTCATGACCACACCTCTCGGGATTCTTGTATACTTATTCAAAGTATCTTCCTGTGAGGGCCATTCTTAAAGCTATGCCATAAGGGGACCACTTTGGAGAGTTCTTCAACTACACCCATTACTTCTAGAGGCATCTAGATTTCTTCTAGAGATGACATCAATGAAACCCAATTTGCCAACAATCTCCCCCTTTGGCATTGATGGTAACACTCATGCCCCCCCTATGACCAATGCTCCCCCTGTCTTCATGCGCTCCCTCTGTCTTCATGCTTTTGTTCTTTCTCTCCCCCTTTGACATCAATGGTAGAGGGTAACTCCCATTGACAATTTCTCTCCCCTTGTCTTCTTTGCAAAAATGTCGTGTAGATCACTGTGGGGCAAAAACTACTCCAAGTTTTTGTCGAAGATACTCAAATGTCTCTCTTCGAAGAGATTTGGTGAAGATATGCACAATCTATTCTTTTGTCCCAATGTACTTTAACTTGATATCTTTTATGTAACTTGTTCCTACAGAAAGTGAAACTTAATCGAAATATCTTTGGTCTTGGAATGCATCACTGGATTCTTGGAGATACTTATAGCACTAGTATTGTCACCGAATATTGAGATGGTCTCATCATATTTTATGTGTATGTCTTACAGGGTTTKCTTCATCCAAAGTACTCGAGTACAACATGTTTCTACTACAATATATTTTGCTTTGTTGTAGACAATGATATTGAGGATTGCTTCTTACTTAACCAAGATACCAGACAATCACCAAAGTAGAAGGTTGTTCCACTAGTACTTCTTCTATCATCAATGCKTCTTTCCCAATCTGCATCTGTGTAGGTGACCATAGTCAGCTCATTCCCTTTTGGATACTACAATCCAAACTCTATTGTTCCTTTGAGATATCTGAAGATCCTCTTTACTACCACAACATGAGTTTCCTTCGATGATGCTTGAAATCTTACAACATGTCCAACTACTTGCATTACATCTGGTATTGAGGTTTTCACATAGAGTAGGATACCAATCATCGATCTATAGATTCTCTGACTTGCTTCCTTAGATTCATCATCTTTTCTCAACTCGCAATCTGTCACCGTAGGAGTACTTACGGGTTTGCAATCTTCCATTCCAAACTTATTCAACATTTCTTTGATGTACTTAGTTTGGGAAATGAAAATCCATTCATCTAGCTGAGATATCTGAAGTCCCAAAAATAAATTCAACTCACCAAGTAGTGACATTTCAAAATCATTATGCATGTCTTTGGAAAACTTCTTACTCATCCTGTCATTGTCACTTCCAAAGATGGTTTCATCTACATATACTTCAATGATAAGTATGTTGTCTCGATCCACTTTTATGTAGAGATTTTTATCTGCATTTCCCTTTCTGAATTATTGTTGTTGTAAGTACCTATCCAATCTTGAATACCAGGCTCTAGGGGCTTGCTTGAGTCCATGCAGAGATTTCTTCAATCTGCAAACATAATCTTCTTTTTCTGATAGTAGAAACCCTTTTGGTTCTTCGATGTAGACTTCTTCTTCTAATTCTCCATTTAGAAATGTTGATTTTACATCCATATGATATACTCTGATCATTTTGGAACATGCATAGGCCAAGATCATTCTGATTGCTTCCATTCTAGAAACAAGAACAAAATTTTCTTCAAAATCTACTCCTTCAACTTGAGCATATCCCATGCATACTAACCTTGCCTTGTTTCTGGTTACTTGTCCATCTTCGTTTAATTTTTTTTTGAACACCCATTTTGTACCAATCACATTTGTGTCCTTAGGTCTTGGAACCAGTTTCCATGTCTCATTCTTCTATATTTGATTCAATTCTTCTTCCATGGATTTTATCCAATGTTCATCATTGTTGGCTTCCTCAAAGTTGTTGGGTTCAACTGTGGATAGCAGTGCTAGGTGTCTTTATTTTGGTGTACGTACCCGTTTGCTTCCTCTGGTTTCTATTTCTACATTTTTATCTCCAATAATTTGTTCTAATGGATGGTTCTTTTGAACCCTGTGATTAGATGTCCTRGAAGGTATCTGAAAATCTCTCTAGTCATTTTCTTCTTGTTATGCTTCTCGTTACTTCTCTTCTTGTTGTTGTTGTTCTTCTTCTTCTACCTATTCTTCTTTTAGTTCTTCTTCTACTTCCTRTTCTTTTCAATTTATGCTCTATTCTYTGTTCTTCAACACATTTGTTTCATCAATCTKTACATTTATGATTTCCACTATTTTATTGAGCCTTAGGTTGTAACATTTGTATCTGTTTCTTTTGCTTGAATATCCAACCAATATGTCTTTATCAACTCGAGAGTGAAATTTTCCAATCTTGTTATCTTCTCTTTTTATGTATCATTTACTTCCAAACACTCTAAAGTGATTGACATTTGTTTGTCTTCCCTTTCATAGTTCATATGGACTCTTTTCATTGTTACTTCTAAGCATTCCTTTGTTCAAGATATGAACGACTGTATGTATTGCTTGTACCCAAAAGACATTACCCAACTTGGAATATTTCAACATGGTTCTGGCCATATCCTATATAGTTATGTTCTTCCTTTCAATGTGATCCAGGTGGATATCGGTGGCCACCCACCTTTTCCAACTGGCTCAAAACAATTTTCTGACAATTTTGGTAATTTACTATTTTTAGCAATTTTTAACTTTTGGGGCCATTTTGAGGGCCTAAATGAAGGTTTTTAGGGATCAATCTTATCATTGATAGCCAAAGGCTCTAATTGATCCCCATAAATGAATCTCCTCGACGATACCTTTCCAACGAGCTATCATGCACCCCAAACGGAGATCGTATGCCAAAGTTACGTCCTTGGGAACTTGATACACCAAACTACCCAAAACGGGGTCCACAAAACTGTTGGCTTTTCATCTTACGAGGTTAGGGTTTTGGATTTTCTTTATGATTAAAAGGCCTTTGGAGCATCATCGTAAAATCATCTTCTTGCGAATGCGAGTAGGCGTCACATCTCTTCTCGGAGATAAGCTGCGACCATTCTAGCGAGTCTTTCACTCTGTATTTTTACAGTCTTTGTACATTTTCGCTCATTAATAGAAAATTGTGTATTATTGTATCTTTGTGTTTATGGTTGCATCTTTGATGCATTTATGTTATATTATTGGATATCTGAGATATCTCTGTACATTTATTTATTATATATCCACTCTCATTTCGTGCCAAAAAAAATCTGGATCACAATGACTCCATTTTACTGAGGTGTCCTAGCTGTTGAGAATTGCCATTTTATTCCATGATCTTCACAAAAGTCCATGAATTATTTTGATGTGAACTCACCTCCATTGTCTGTTCTCAAGCACTTGATTTTCAAATTAGTCTCATTTTCAACCATCTCTTTGAATATCCTGAAAGATTTAAATGCCTTTGACTTTTTCTTGAGAAAGCAGACTGTAGTCATTCTTGTAAAATCATCAATAAGTAGCATGAAGTATTGTTCGCCATTCAACCCTTTTGTTCTCATTGGTCCACACAGATCAGTGTGCACAATCTCTAATGGTTTTGTTGTAGAGTATTCCTTCATTCTAAACTCAGATCTTGTTTGTTTTCCATGTAGGTAGTGCTTGCACATAGTATTGGTTGGATTTCAAATTTCAAGCACTTCTCTTACCGCTTCCTTTCTGCTGATTTTGACAAGATTGTCAAAGTTCATGTGACCCATTCTTTTGTGCCAAAGCCAACTTTCATTTTCCTTTCCCAAGCAACATCTTTCCTTTCCAATCTCATTTAAGATGTATATGTTGTTTGGAGTCCTTACTGTTGTAGCCACCAATTTTCTTGATCCTTCTTTCCTTATCTCACATTTCTTTGAGTCAAATAGAAGTGTATGTCCCTGGTCACACATTTGACTCACATTTAGCAGATTATGCTTCATAGTTTTTACCAGTAGGACATTTTCTTCCATGGCATATTTGCTTCCAAGCTTGATTGTGCCTTTTCCTATAGTTTTGGCTAAGTTTTCATTGCCAAACGAAATCGATCCAGATATTTCTTTCTTTAGAGTTGCAAAGYTGTCCTTGTCACCTGTCATATGCTTTGAACACCCACTGTCAACATACCAATCAATTTTTTTGCTTTGGGCTTGTAGAGAAATAGAACATTCTTCAATGTTCATTTTATCCTGCTTCCTTTTCCATATKCTTGATGGTTCTTTTACACGACTATTGAAATCTTTCTTTGGTTCCTTTGGAGGAACAGTCACTCTGCAATTTTTAGGCATGTTTCCAAAATTGTTGCAATTATAACATTCTACTTCATTATTTAATGAGACAAAATTGTTATAGTTTTTGTTATACGCTTCATGAGGCTTTCTGAGATGATTAATTCTAGAGCAATCTTCATAGTTGCTTATGTTGCTTATGTTTTGCCTTGTTCCCAAAGTTGTTACAAGAATAAACATAAACCAAGAAAAATAGTTTGGTACCTGAGTGTGGGGGATCTTCTAAATGGTGCAACTTTTCTGTAATATTCTTCTTGAGTTCTTTCCATTGTTGGTTGTTGATACTGAATTCTGAATCTTCTAGGTGGTGCAGTTCTCCTGTAATCTTCTTCTTGAGTTCTCTCATTTTCCCAAGTGTTCTCCTTTGAAGACTTGCATTCTTCCTTCTTGATGGGACCTTTGATGACTTCTGCATAACTTCTTTGTTCTACTTCCTTTTTTGTTGTCATGGAGTTCAAACCCTTATCAATATGCATTTGTTTGTATCCTAGTCCAGACTTGTCATGGTATGGCCTTTGACTATTGATGATTTCATCCAATATTTTGGTGTTGTTATGTTGCATGTATTTCTTCTGAAGTTCCTTCCTTAGTGAGACTATTTATGCTTCCAAGATTTCCTTCATTTTCCCCTTTTCTTCCAACTGATTTTTGAGTGTTTCTTCAATCCTTTTGGCTTCTTCTACTTGAATATTTAGATTAATAATCATATGTTGGACTTCATTAGAGATGGGACTTTGATAACCCTCCTTCAGCTTGATCGATTCTTCCTTGAGTGACTTGTTTTTCTTCCTTTCTCTTTTTAGCTCACTTAAGGTGCTTATTAGTTCTGCTTCAAGATATACTTCACCTTCTTCTTCATAATATTCTTCATCATTTTCTAATGCCATAAAGAGTACTCTTTCTGATTCATTGTCACTCTCATCATCCTCATCTGATGAGGAAATGTCTTCTCTTGAGTAGAGGCTTTTCTTGAAGAATTTATTTTTGTTTCTTTTCTTGTCTCCTTTGCGATATTTATTTTCTTTGTTGGAAGCTTTTTCTTCATCATTCTCTTTATTCTTAGCATAAGGACATTTATTAGCAAAATGACCAATTTTACCACAATTAAAACATTTTGAAGGAATCTTACCTTTGTACTTTCCAGTTCCTCTCTTTAACTTCCTTACGAAGTTGGCCATTTCTTCATCTTCATCAAAATCATCATTGCAGTTGCAGTCTGACTTTGGCTTTTGTTTCTTCTTCTTTGTCTTCTTGGATGCTTTGAAAGCTACTTTCTTCCTGGATGGATTAGCCTGCTATGTTCTCATTTCATAAGCTGTAAGAGTTCCATGTAACTCGTCCATGCTCAATGTAGCAATATCTTCTCTTTCTTCTAGAGCTAAAATCTTATGATCAAATCTCATTGGAAGAGACCTTAATATTTTTTGAACAATCACTGGTTCTTTAATTTCTTCTCATAACACTTTAATAGCATTCACTATTTCACCATCTCGTAGAAAATAAGTTGCAATGTCCTCATCTTCCTTCATTTTCAGTTGTTGAAATTGACCTCTATAAGTTTGAAGCTTAGCCCCTATGAATTTGGCATCTCCTTCGTAAACATTTTGAAGTTTGTCCCACGTTTCCTTTGCAAAGTCACAATGCATAACCTTGACATATACTAAATAAACCAGGGCACCCAAAATAATGTTCGTAGCCTTCGAATTGTTATCAAAAAGTTTATTTCCATCTTTATGCGTTGGGGAAGTGACAGGTGCCTTGTATCTGTCTACTACTGATTCCCAAACATCAAATCCTTGTGCCTGCAAAAATGTTTTCATCCTTTTATTCCAGAAGGCATAATTATGACCATCAAACATTGGTGTTCCATTCTTAGTGCAATCCATGATCTACCTTCTAGTGGTTAGACCGATTCTGAAGGACCTACTCTAATACCAATTATTGGAATATTGAGAGGGGGGGGTGAATCAATATTCTACACTTTTTACCACTTTTAACGATAATATGTAAACATCAATTTATCAACAATTTATCACATATGATTGCATTAAAGATATTATGAACAATGTCATTCAACAACACATAACCATAGATACATAATACACAATAATTTTACGTGGAAACCCAAATGGCATAAAACCACATAATGCTTTATTATGTATTAGAAGATTACATTAACATGAAACACCARCTTTCAAAATTCTCCAACACGAACTGGAAAGAGGCACCAACCCCTCGTTTATAGGCTCCAACCTAAAGGAAGCTACAACTCCATAGATTTTCCATATCCCACTGGARGGAGGCTCGAACCCCTTGATTTACAGGCTCCAACCTAAAGGAAGCTATGACTCCCTGTATTCTCCAACACTGACTGGAAGGAGGCTCCAACCCCCTTTCCTTACCCCTTCCTACCTCCCTAAAATATAAATGGAGACTCAACCTGTCACTGAAACTGCCACTGTAACTGTCACTGTAATTGTCATTGATATTGATACATCATCATCATCAAAACCATATTCCAAGATCACTAAGAACATCTCTAAAAACATATTCCCAACATCACCAAGATATGCCTCAAACCATGTTACAAGCATGTGCCAAAATATGCCTCAATAATGTGCTATAACATCCATGATAAACCATAAACCATGTACCAAAGATGTACCTCAAATCATATGCCCAATATTACCAACATGTGTCTCTATCCATGTGTCAAAGACTCTCCAAGATATGCCTCAAGATATAACCCTCAAAACACATATAAAGACATACCTTTAATCATGTAACAACCCGGTGCATATGATCACATGCCAACAGACCTTCCTCAACTTCAATATTAAGAGAATACTACCTTTTTCAAAACTTTTGCAAAGATCCACGATTCATACACTGTCAACCTGTGAACATCTGCGCTTTGTTCCACTACAACCCGCATACATCCATGCTTCGCTCCTCTACAACCCGTTGATAACCTCATAAAACTAGTACAGTCACCGTACACCTTGCTATCCTCGACCTATTTTCTCCTAGGCTATATTTTCTTTGCTGAGACCGCCAATCCTTCTAGCACAAGTGTAGACCCACTTATGCTAGCTCCATACCACAAAAACACACTTGTTTGGATGAACAAATGAGAGGTTCTTGATGTGTATTTATACTTTTCCAAGTGCCTCCTTTATTTGACTTTAGGGCCGACCTATAACTTCTTGTTGTAACAACTTTTCTTCTTTAATTAATTTTGGGGCTGACTTGTAACTTCTCGTTCTTACATCCAGGGCTTCTTGACCATACTTTGGGGCTTCGTGAGGAACCACGTGATGAACCACCTACCGTTGGAAATGGCATGATGAGGAATATCCATATATGAGGGTTTTGCATGTATTTGCAATGTCCTTCATCCTCTTTTTCCTCAAACACCTTCGGGATGCATGACCACACCTTGGGGGCTTGTTGTAGACTTCTTCAAAGTGTCTTCCTATGAGGGCCATGATTAAAGATACACCATAAGGGGACCAATTTGGAGACTTCTTCAAATACACCCATTACTTCTAGAGGCATCTAGACTTCTTCTAGAGTTGACATCAATGAAAACCAATTTTCCAACATCCATTGCCCAAGGCTTCCAAACTCACCAAGTTTCTCTCTCTCTTCTTCACAAAAATTAAAGATTTCCCTGGTTACTTTCTTCATATGCACAAGCAGATCTTAATTTCAATTTGTAAATCAAAAGCATATTTTACTTTTGCATGCATGCTTGTTAGATCTACATTGCACTTTCATTTGCTATAAATTAAAACTAGATCTAGCATTAGAACTCACTTTTTAGCAAAGTTTTTCATATCTAAATCTCAAGGCTAAAAGTAGAGTAAATTTCAAGAGCTTTAATTCCTTATTTGGAAATATTAGTGCATTATTGTTTGTTGTCCTGAACAACAAAAAAAATCCACTAAGAAAGCTTGCCTTTGCTTGTTTTCTTAGTCAGACATAGCTAACTTTCCATAGCTTTTCATTGGGTGTTTTTTATGCAAAATCTAACATTGTTTGTAGGTTGTCCCAAAGCACTTTTGGGCACATTTTCCATCAAATAGATTGTTGTTTTTGCAGGATTAATGAACAACCAAGGGGAAACTCAGCCCAATTTTTGAGGATCCAGAATATTCGAGACCACCCAAGGCACCTAACCTTCTTCCATTATCATTTTTCCATAAAATTTTGTAAGTTTGTTGGCCTTGGAATTATAAAGGGCCATCAAACCTTCTTCCAAAAATATTGTAACCTGAAATAAGTGGTGGGATCACCCACTAGGCCTCTCATCCCCCCACCCCTTGGGGGATTGTCTCCTTTTCGCATTTTGTCTTTTGCATATGCTCATTTTCATTTCAGCAAGTTAAAATAAACTTAAAATAAACCCAAGCATTGCAAAACATTAAATTTCTTAGATTAATTAGTTTAGTTTACTTTTTAGTATTTCATTTTTTGCAAAGTAATAAACCTTCCCCATTAAGGCCTTGTTATGCTCTCGACCTCACCGTCTTGCTAGATCTTAGCACGATTAGAGAGGGAGTTAATTTGTGCATAGTAGTTTTATTAGGGAAAACCTTCTATTACTATTGCTCAATATGGGATCCTATTGGCGGATTGACTTGTGAATTCAGGGGGATATTCATTGAGATTAGTTCTCTCCCCGTTGGAACTCCTTGCAGTCCTGGTTGTACCCATTCGAGTGATAGTGGTGAAAGGAAACAAATATTAGTTTATATTTCATTTTCACACTTGCAATCTCCAACCACACACTCGTGAGAGGACTTGCACTATCGGTCCACCTCACTGAATTAACCCACTAATTCAATCGATCATATTTAATTAATAAAACTTACCAAGAGCATTGCAACACATTCATCTTACAACAACATTCTTACTTTTGCATTCGTCTACAATATCTATATTTTCTTATTGTCATTTACTTTCAAAATACTCTCATTTGCTTTCAAGCATTATCATTTGTGTTGAATTACTTTATTTTCTTAATATATATTGCATAAGCAATCTCTATTTGTGTTATTATATGTTGTTAGATTAGTTTTGCTTTTGTTTCATATTCACTCCTAGAACTTCTTACATTTAGCTTAATCAACCTTAGATTATTTTAATAGGGACTATCCCCCTTGGCTTCGTTAGGAGTTAGCCTAGATGGAGGAGTCAAGTATCGGGTGACAGTTACCCGACTCGAGACTTGTCCCCAAGGCCACACCCAATGGATTGAAGATTTCTTCCATGTGACCCAAGGTGTGGATTAGGCGGCAACACTTCTCTCTCATTCTCAAGGCATGGAGTTACTTTTCTTTCTATTTTTATGCTATTTTTGTATTTTGTGCATAACATTTTTGTCCATGTTGCTTAGGATGAGCTTGAGAGTGAGGATCCAAATGGAGTGTTGCATAATATCCCAATTAGAGAGATATTTTATTAAATAAAAGTCTTCAAATGCATCATCCACATTGTGTCATTGCCTGATCCAAGTAAGGAGGAGCCAATGGTTAAGGATGTAGAGGGGAGGTTCACCAAATGGTACAATGATGAAATCATATGGGTGTGAACAAGGGGGTATATATATGAGTTCATATGTTTATAAAACATTGTATTAATTTACAAAGCATTCACTTTTCAAAACAATGCCTAACTACCATGCATTTATGTTTTGGTAGGTACATGCACACCATAGACCTCTACAACCCTATGTCACTCCTCCATAATAGAGTCTTATTGTTTATATTCTTGATTATGATCATAATCATGGGTATAAGCCCATTTGTATTGTCATGTACTACATATTATTTCTTTATTGGTGACATTGAGATGATACTAATGAGACCGCTTCATACTTGTATATTTTGTACATTGATAATATACTTGATCAACTATTTGTATATTATGTATGACACCTAGTGATTTTTTTTTTATGATATGTGATGTTTTTCCTGTATTCCACTTAATGTTCCATGAGTTTTTTTCCTTTTGAATAATGATTTTTGTCATATCTATACATGTAACTAATGTTTTATTTTCTAAGTGCAGTATGTTCATTCATTAGCTATACAACTAGGTTCCAAGCTTAGGTTCTTGCCTTAAGCTTAGGATTGGGCCTTCAGCTTAGGACCAAGGCCCGAGCTCAGGACCAAGACCTGAACTTGGGATCGAGATTAGATCTATGATCAAGACCTTACCTCTTGAAGCAAGTATCAAGACGAAGAACTAAGCTTAGGATCAAGATTTGACCTATGATTATGACAATGATCTTCCATGAGCTTAGGATTGTGATTTTTTTTTTTTTTTAAATATGACCTATATCTCCTAATGAAATGTTGACACAATTTTCAACATAAATAATAATAATAATTGTGTAATATTTTTTTACCATATTCTAATGTCCATTTTCAATCAAWTTTTTGGCCTAAAATTATGTCGTTGTCAATAGTTTCAACCTATATTGTTATGGGAATTTTGACCTATATTTTGATGGGAATTTTGACCTAAATATMTTTTGGTCGTATTAGTGACCTAAATCACAACCCGTATTAAAAATGTGGGTTGAAAATCAGGTCAAAAATATATTTTGAAAAACTTTCTTGACCTTACTTTTGACTTGTATTTGAGGCATGAAAACAATACTTTTACAACCAGACTGAGTACAAAATAGGGTCAAAAACAAGACTTATGGTTGTAGTGTCTTCTTCTTCTTGGTGAATTTCCTGGAGTTCATAAGGATAAGTCCCCTTATGAAGGAAATTTACAAGATAATGAAATCGTGGACAATAATGAAGAATAGATATGGATTATATACATCACTATCCAAGAAGAGCCTCCCCTCACAAAAAAATTCAAGGCACATGTACAATGCTTTCCTCTTTAGCAAAAAGGAACCATGAATATCAATATAGTGATAATGATCACTCCTAAGATCCCACTTGGTAGACACCAACTATCATCAATATCAATCTCTAATATATTGTTGAGAAGGGAGGGAATGTAGTGGTACCAAGTCAATGGTATATAGTATATGACTTTGTCTTACCTAGATGGTTGAAATAGTATGACTTTGAGTACCAATTATAGTTCTACTGAATCCTTCTTTATGCATTGAGCTCAAAGCATTTTAGGAAGGAAGCACATGTTGTGTCCCTAACACAACCAACGACTAGAGGACTCATGAATGCAATGTGTGAACTTATTGTATATGTTACTCATTGGGTTCCATAGGTTATTCATGGTCCAATAGTCAATATATACCATTTTATGTATAGTGGGACCTACATATATTGAGTAAGTGATTAATAGTAGGATTAGAGATAGCTTTAGGAAAAAAATTTATTGAGG
>JASDQU010103926.1:148916-171988 GCA_032191745.1 Picea mariana
TTTATCTTTGGGAAGGATATTGCTATTGATGGTCAATATGACATTGATAGGGCAGAAAAGTTCATTGAACAAATTTAGTTGATACATCAAATGGTACAAGAACAGTTGGAAAAGAGTCAAGCCAAGTACAAGACAAGACATGACAAGCATCGTGTTGATCATAGTTTCCAAGTTGAAGATGAAGTTTGGCTTTACATTAGTAAGGAGAGGCTTAAAGGAGAAGGTAAAAAACTGAAACCAATTAGATATGGTCCTTTCAAGATTCTTGACAAGATTGGTAACAATGCCTTCCGTTTGGATTTGCCTCCTTATATGCAAATGTATGCAGTTGTTAATGTTGGGAATTTGAAATTGTATGAGCCTCCTTTGATTGATGATCAAGGAGAACATGTTCAGATTCCTTCTATAGATGATTTCTCCCCAAAATATCTTACAGAACTGCATGAAGACACAATCCTTGACAGGAGAATGAGAACTTCAAAACGAGGAAATGTGGAATATCTTTGAATTGGTCTTAAAGGCACAAATCCAAGCAAAGCCAAGTGGATTGAGGTTGGAAAGGTGAGGAAACTATACCCTCATCTTCAGATAGTCTGAAAATAGAATTTTGGAGGTCCAAAAGCTTTCCAATGGGGAGGTGTGATCCAGGGGATCAAATTTTGCTCAAAATTCAAAGTGCTCGGAATCGCTTCAAATCGAATGGGTGCGTAGGCCTCGTTGTCACGAACCCAACGCAACTCGTTTGGGTTCAAACATACGTTGGATGAGTGAGATATTGCGTTCTGTTCAAATCGTCAAACAGGCAAAAAAAATTTTGCTCACTGTATAGTCCGTACGGATGCTGACGTGGCAGGGCCATACGATGACGTGGCAGGGTCGTACACTGATGTGGCAGGGCTGAGTTGGCAGACAGGTGGCAGTTGGACGGTCGAATCATTTCTTGACACGTGGCATCTTGGTGGTGAATGGATTGGTGACACGTGGCCCAAGCAAGGGCCGCCACGTGTCACCTGGGCATTGGATAAAACTTGTGTAGTCGGCAGGACTCAACCTCGCGACCTCCGGGCAGGGGTATAGCTTTGGGAAGGGTCGCTCAATCGACGCGCCACCCATGTGGTTCTTACCACTATACAGTTTTGATATTATTTAAATTTACAATGTGTTGTGGTTTGGGCGCGGACAGGGCTGGGGCTAAGCCCCAGACCTCGTTCATATACGTATACCATATGACCTACCCGCGGGCGTAATTCAAACGGAGCCCACAACACATATGACCGGTGGTCCATACATTGCGCAGGAGTTTAATTACCAACGGTTTTAATCCACGCGTCGACACTTGTCGGTTGCTCATTTGATTGGAGTTTAGCCCTTTTCTATGCGCGGTCATATGGTAAGCCACACGCCCAATGGTTAGGCGGTTAGGGGCTAGGCTCCCTAACCGTCCTACAGTTTGCACGGTTTTCGGTTATGCACCCAGTGCTAGGTTTTATCATGAAAATGAGCGCATGTGCTAGGTTGGACACACAGAGGTGCAATTCGGCGATCCAGAGACAACAAGTTTGAAGGGGAACTTCCAGGAAGCCTATCTTCTTCAATTTTTGGCCAAATCGGGTGCTGAAAAAGCCCAGCTAGGGGTTTTTGGACGTTCTGAAGCCATTGGAGCCATCTATTTGGCATTTTGAGCATTGTAAAGCACATATGTTATCACTTTGAGCAAATAATATAAAAGATCCATTGGAAGCTGGACTAGGAGATGTAGCCCAAGAGAGGGGTGAACTCCTTTATCATTTGCTGTGTTATGTGTTTACTATTCACTGTTATTTGCTGCTTATTATCTGCATCTTGAATGTGTAATTTCTATAAAAATTGTGCTTGCAAATTGATCATTTTGCATAAGAACACTTGAATTAAAACTTGCAAAAATTTTCAAGAATACAAGCCTTTATCATTTTCAGATCAATAGTAGTAGACAATGCTTCAAGCTCTAATACAATCTATCGTCGAGATAATGGTGAAGAGGTCACCAACCCTTCATCAAAATCTGCAACGAACGTGCTCTGATACCATCTGTCACGTACCCATAGTGTGCCTAGCCAAATCTTGCGATTGTGCACTTCTTAAGGACGTGCGACACTGCAACGTTTCCCTCTTGGTTGCTTGGCAACACCAAGGATACTTTATCAGGACTACACTTCTTCACCTAGAACATACACATACTCCGTTCTAGGCTACCGACAAGTCACACTCCTACTCTAGTGCAATTCTTATATACTTAGACAATTGTTAACATATTAACACTTAGTCATATACATCCATGAAACAAAGAGAACACTTGCGAAACAAACAAGAGAAATACAAATATAGTGCAGGTGACACAAATTGTGCCTAACACTTGACTAAGTCTTTGTTATTGCGAAACAATTACAATATGAGCACTATTGGCTCGGTTTACAATTGAGCGAAGTCACACGACTCACCTTACCTCACCAAGACACTCATACACAGATTCATCACACCAAGACTCTTTGTTGCAACCATCTCCACAACCTTTTGTGGTGCCCCTTAGACGTGCCCTCAACTGTAGACTTGCTATCTTCTCTGTTGCAAGGATTCACACAGACTCACAGTTCTATCTCCTAGTATGCCTCCTCAGACATGCTACAAGACTTCCCCCCAAACTCAAACAAAAGAAGGCCACCCCAACTCTGCCCACATAATCACCTCAAAGTAACACAAGTCCTCCCATGTTGAGCGACTTAGCTCCTTGAGGGAGATCGCCCCTCTTCATTTAAGTTTGCCTCAGAATCTCAGAGTTGATCTTGCTCTCCTTGTCTTCAAATTTGCCTTCCTTGATTGTGCACCCTTGTTCTCTTATAGGGACTCCAAAGGTCACCATTGCAAATCATCGCGTCCTTTGGGGGTGTTGCACCCCTTCGCGAACCCACATGTCTAAATGAATTGTTGCGCCCATTCACAGACCCGATCGCCCAAACGAATTGTTGCGCCCCTTCGTGGACCCAGTCGGCCAAACGAACCCATGCGCTCGTCAACCATCGTGCCCCTTGGGACCGACACGCCCAATCTTGGTGCACTCCTCATACTGACACACCCCAATCTTTTGGTCGCTTCACACTTGGACAAGCCCCTTGGCATGTTCGCATGCCCAAGTCTCCCACTTTCCCAACTAGTGCAACACTTGGGTGACAGAGAAACCCCAAGTTTTGTCTCCTTGAAGAATTGGGTAAGAACCTCCAAACCCTTCCAATAGAAAACCTTGCACCCACCACTACAAAACTCAAACTCAAACTTAATGCATCAATGTGAAGCCTCAAATATTAAAAAAAAACGAACAAGTACAGATCTATCCATTTACCATGCAATACGTTGATGTGAAGCACCGAGTACATTTACCATACAATGCGTTGATGTGAAGCACCAAGTACAAGTGCATTTCCATTGAGTGTAGAGGACCACTATTTATGGAATGCCTTAAAAGTAAGTCATTTTTCCATCTTGTTAATGACTTATCTCCTTTAAGCAAACTCCCCTATTAAACAATGAGACCATGTCCCATTTGCTCAAGACGTGCTCCCCAGCACCGAGCACAAGTACAATTTATTTATGGGGTGATTAATTTTAGTAAGGGAACACGTTATGAATAATGGAATCACGTGTGGCTATGCTAGACATTTTTATTTTTTCAATAAGATCATATCCCACCTTAGGCGAGGGGCAAGGGTTTGCTTTGACGACAAAGCGCGACAAAGGATGCTCCAAAATAAGGGAACAAGGCCTAATAGTTTGAGCCATGGCCATGGAACATAGATTAGTTAGCTGTACAAGTAGGGCCATGGAACATATACTATTTAACTTTGTAGAGAGGGATACGTGTTATCTAAATTTCATGGGTGAGGATTTTTGCAAGAGAAAAGATTATTGATTTTTCTTTATTTATATTCATTATGTTGCATGTACATGCAGGGCCATGGAACACACATTAGTTAGCTTTACAAGTGGGGCCATGGAACATAGACTATTTAACTTTGTAGAGAGACACGTGTTTTTTAAATTTAATGGGTGAGGATTTTTGGGGGAGAAAAGATTATTTATTTTTCTTTATTTATATTAATTATGATAATTCATTTAAAGATGTAGAATTTTAAATAATATTAATTGTATTGTATTATTTAAAAAAGATAATTTCATTTTTTTTTTAAGTTATTTTACTTTCTCTTTATCCTTCAAAAGATATTCAGAGAAAAAACTAACAAGGTTGCATGGCAGTTTATACCTGCGGCTATGAACGTATAATGAATTATACATGTATAATAAAGCAAGAATTGTAGATATGCATTAAATACTATATATGAAAATATGATATTTTTTAGCATAAGCCACATTAAACATTAGCATGCATTAATAACATTTAGTTTCAACTTTTTCAAAAAATGTTATTTTTTTATTATGAAAAATTGATTAAATTAATTAATATATTCCAATCTTAAATTTCATTAATTAAATTGTTTTCTTACTTAAATATTATTTAAGTAATATAAAAAATTAAAAACCTATATTGATATGGTCCTGTTTAAACAACATATTTAAAAAAGATTAAATATCCATTTTTGCCCCTCAATAAGGCACCCTCAACAAAGTATAACATTCGCTGAATATACCTTGAATTACATAGATTTTGTTTCCTTTCGTAAGCGTGTAATAATTTTTTCAAAAATATGTTCGAGAGAAGTGGTACTACTAAAACCAAACCAATACGCACCACGTATGAAGTTTGATAGTCATAAGGAATATTTTTAGATTTGCATATGTCAACAATTTTGGCACTAATAAATGTGATATTGTTATTTATTGGCAGTTTTAGTAAGAATTCTGCAAAATGGGCCTCCAACTTTTGATAGTATACATAAAATATAAGAAATATTTATTACAATAATATTGGGGGAAGTGAAGGCAGTAATAAGACTTTAAAATCTTTGACCAATAAAATATCAGATAAATGAGATTTAAAATTTAAAATAAATCATTATTTTTTAAAACTTTGGATAAATGAGTGTATATTTTATGGTCAACCATGAACTAATAGAAAGTCAAACCTAACTCAAAGCTATATACCAATCCTATCGGTAGGTATAATAATATAAACTAATAATAGAAGGTTAACTCTTTAGTCATGATTATATTATCAACAATATATGTGATCTATATGGAATTTTGGTCTATTTTTCAAAGATTTAGGTCAATTCAAAATTGGGCAAAACCCTCTACAACATCATTCTACCCTGCATATAACTTAGATCATGCATGCTATATTTTTCTTAGATTTGAAAATCTTTTAAATTTAAATTACATCATAATTGAATTGGAAAATGCAATCTTATTAAACTAGGAAAAATTAGGGGTTAAATTTTGACTATGAGTTAATTTTTCATGTTTTTGTTAAAAAAATAATTCACTATTTATTATTATTATTATTTTTTAAAAATGATTTGCCCAAATTCTATAAGATAATTTTTTTCTACTCTAAATATAGCCAAATTTTCTAGAAACTATATAAAACCCAAAAAATTTGAATATTTTTATAAAAATATAAATAATTTTATTCTAAATATAGCAAAATTTTCTAAAAACTATATAAAATCTATAGGAATTTGAATATTTTTACAAAAATATTACCAAACATTTTATAGTTGTCATTTTAAAAATGAATAAGATTTGCCAAAATTTATAACAAGTTTGGGTTCTTAAAATTTTAGGTGCATTAAACCCCAAAAGTTATAATCTCTAAAGTTAATTTCCACAAAATGTTTATTTAAATGATATTTCTTATTTTCCCTATAAACTAGTTTCATATATATTATTATTATATATGAATCTGCAAACCCAACAATTTCTCTAGTTTCATATATATTATTATTATATATGAATCTGCAAACCTAACAATTTCTTACCTGATTTCCAAAATTAAACAAATATATCCTAGGAAAAAAATCAAAACTAAGAAAGTTTAGACTATGATTTTAGTTATAAAGAGTAGTTGAATGGAGAAAGTTAAAAAGTAAATAAATTGAAACTTTTTCCTCTAAATTTTTTTTTAATTCAATAAGGAGTTCTATGAAATTAATGGGAACTTTGACCACAAAACTCTATTTGTAAAGATTTCAACTTATTTAAAAAAAAAAAAAAAATCATTGGAGGAGTTTCCAAAAAAAATGAATGAATACCAGAGTATTTAGCGCGGCGTATGTATAAAGAATGTTAGTCCGTCCAAGGCGATGCTACCTCTTTGGTAGTAGTATTGGTTGGGATTTGGTCTGTCCAGATAGTCAATCGGTCTGTAGAGATAGGAAAACTGATCAAATGAAAAGTATCAGAAAGGTAGAAACTAAATTTTATTAAATAATTTTTTTTTTGAATTTTTTTACTTTTTATATTATATATAAACTATTTTCATATATATTATTATTAGTTAGGAGAAGTAGTTGGGTGGAATAAGTCAAAAAGTGGACAAATTCAACAGGTTTAGACTTTTCTCAAAGCAATAAATTCAACAATATTTTTAGGTTTAGACTTTTCTCAAATCAATTAAAATTTTGTGGAAAAGAATAATTCCATGAAAACTTACAGGGAAAATAACTCTAAAGGAAAGATTATTCCCAAGTTAACCTCTCCATAAAAAAACTCAATTATTTTTAAATTTAAATTATTTTTCAAATTAATAATTATTTTTAAGAAAATAAATATTTCCGTAAAATTTAAACTTTTACTATAAAACTTTATAAATAAAAATCTTAACTTATTTAAAAAAACCAATCATATACGTAAAAAGAAATGAATGAATCACGAAACCATGAAACCATGAACAGGTCACCAATTCACGTCAAAGCGACAATGACTTGGAAGTTGATGACACATTATTTTAATTTAAAATTGCTATATAATTTACTTGCTAAAAATAGATAAGCGTCCTAATATTCTCGTCTAAAGTAAAATTCCACTATAAATTAACAAACTCTGCCATAAAAATAACCAGCTTACAGTTGACTATGTATAATATGGACTTTTCCGTAGTAACGAACCACCATCCAATTTGCAAACCCTCATTTTCCAAAGACTGCATGGTAACCCTCATAAATCTTCGATCTCGAGGCCGACAGAATGATCCACTGACTTGTCAATTATTGAGTCAGACTTCTCGTGCTGCGATCCACTGCCATCTCTGTAAACTTCTGTTTTGTTTGAGCCAGAATTCAACTCGAGGAACGTAAATTGTTGGAATTTTTGTTTGCAGCAAGAATGGTGATCAGTGAGTTTTTTTTTCCTTTTTCTTTTTCTCAATTTTGGCCGTTTAGCAGCATTTCATGACGAGGCGTTTTAAATTCTATTGAAACATGTGCAAAGAATGCTAAATATCGTCATCTTTGAGCATGAGGTTTTTACTCTCACGGAACATGTGTTTGGTTGTTAAATTTGGTGGATTTTCGGTGGCTTGTGCGAGTGACCGCTGAACTTGGAGCATAATTCTTGTTTCCCTGCGTTGAAGTATTATTTATGGATTAAATTATCTATTTGTGCTACTCTTGTTTGCTTGCACCTACTTCGAATCCGGATTCTGTTCCGCATTAATGCTTTTGGCCGGAAAAGGTGGAAGACAGGATATTGCTTTGATATTGAGTCAAGTTTATCCTTCCCGATAACTTTCTTGATAAGCCATGGGGCTTTAAATATTTTTTACGATTTGGTTTTAAATGCTACCTGAAAAGCTTTGAAGTTCGAGTAGATTTTGAACTTGCCTGGGAATTTAATGTTCTTACGTGGAGAGTCTTTGTCGTTTAGCCTGAAATTCTTAGAAATGGTGGAATCCGTGCAAATATTTGGTTTCATTTGGGATCCAATGCCATTTTCTTCCCTCGGGATTCGCATGGTTATGCAATCTTTAGTGTTCAAGGAAATTAATTAGGAGCTCTACGTTCCTTAGGTTTTCTCGTCACAGGCTGTCTCTTTTTAGGAACGATCTGTTGGCTATGAAGAAAAGATGGATTTGTTTCCGTTTGATCCGGCCTGGGACATTTGGTGCTAATGCAGAGTAGTAGTATTACCAAGTTCCTCGGGGGAGCCATTAGAGACCTAATTAACGGGCTATGGCAAGAATATGAAGATTAAGCTCCTGGTATCTCCGTCTCCTTGAATGTTTTTCTTTTCTTCTCCTTTTTTTCAAGGGATTAACTTAGTTTTTCAAGGGATTTCTTGTATGCGCCATTTGCTTAACTGCAAGAAGTATATCGTCACATAACTAGTTTTGAATGTATAAGGGTTTCCTAAATCTATATTTATAAAGCTCTGTTTTGATTCCATCTATTTCCAGTGTCGTTACTTCTCTGGACTTCTGGAGGCCTTATAATTTAGAAATCCAGCCGAGTCTTTGCTGCTCCTTTTTTTCAAATGGATATTGCATAAAAGCACTGTTATTCCAGTTATTGTTTGTGGACACCTGTTGCGCTTTAGATCTTCTAGGCAGTGGTGCTGTTTATCTGAATTACGATTGATTGGCAACAAGTATTAATGCATAGTTATCTTAAGAATGTAGATCTCAAAATAGACAATACCAATATCATTGCAACTTGTCCTTGTAGAGAACCCGATCTCTCAGAGTTACGCAGTCATTTTGCTGAATTCCTTAAACATGGACCTCTCAGGTGCCATAGAGTTCAGTTAAATTTTCGACGAATAAGCAAATATTATAATATCACCATGAGGTGAGCTGGGTCGGTGGGAGTGCGACACTGTCGCAGCCCAGCCTGGGTTCGAGCCCCTCCTGGGCCTGCAATGGGGGA
The DNA here is from genome assembly GCA_032191745.1 of Picea mariana. Classification (NCBI taxonomy): domain Eukaryota; kingdom Viridiplantae; phylum Streptophyta; class Pinopsida; order Pinales; family Pinaceae; genus Picea; species Picea mariana. The sequence goes on from JASDQU010103926.1 coordinate 157,766, forward strand.
TTATAAAGCGGTAGAGATATGGCCGTTAATTCAAACCCAGCCTCGTTCCTCCAATTGTCAAATGTTTTCCCACCTCTTGATAGGTGGTGGATGCTTCACAATTAAGAGTTTTGAAGCCTCTTGCCAGAAGTATTTGGAGTTTAAATATTTTAATATCTCCCATCAATACATTTTTGTCATTATTGGTTGTCATTATTGTGCCTTAAAAGTATCAATGAAGATTATTTTCTGATATTTTTGTGGCTACATGACCTATTATTCTGTAAATTTAAGGGGAAACTGTCAAGTTAGGGAAAATATGTTCTTGTTTCCATTTAGTTTCTGATATATGTGTGGCTGCATGAACTAATATTCTGTGAATTAAGGGAAAACTGACAAATTAAGGGAAAAGGAGTGCATTTTTCCATTTAGTCTATTTCAGTAGTCACATATAGATTGGGATGGCTTCTCCGTTTTCTGGTTTTAAGTTATCTTTCTTTGAAGAAAACAGTGAAGGTATTTAGGCAGTTGATGATTTTGCTAAGGAAGTGTTGGCACCCAAGGTTTTGGCAAGATTGCACATGTGCCATAAGTCAGCACTGCGTGGCACCAAGTTTCAGTGCTTGCGCCATCCAGAGATCTACTTCGTGCGCCAACCCATTTTGTACTGCACTCAAAGACTTGAAGACATCACATGCATACCGAATCCTCGAAGATCTTCAGCAATGATTGTAACCGTTTTTGTAACTACTCGACTGGTCATGGTCGAGGTTGTGGGTGAGCTGGAAAGGTTGTTATGATTGCCATGCTCCATGGGAGATAGGGGGAATGCATGCGGATAAGGGTTGGGTTTTTGTTAACAAAGAGTAGATTATTGTATTAGCAGTAGAAGAGTTAGACACCCAGTTCGGCATTGTATCAGGTTCTTGTTACATTCATAGATATTATGTGTGTGAATATGAGAGAGAAAGTAGATTTTAGCACAAGGCTTGTCTCTGTTTTGCTGTGAATGTGTTTTGAGCAGGCTTCAGCCTTTGTGTATCGAAATGGTTATAGATGGATATTTCTTGTATGTTTTATTCCTTTGTGACTTGCATGAAACCTATGGTCTCTGTGATTCTCATGGCGTCTTGGGTGAGACCTTTTTCAGTCCTTGAAGATTGAATATGCCGGCATCTATGGGGTATTTGTTGGTCAAGCATTCCGAACCCTGGGTCTGAAACCCCACAGCCAACAGGAAGAACGGCTTCAATCTGTTGTGCAGTGACAAAGTGGAGAAAAGAGGAAGAGTGGATTGTGAGAAGGTGCGTGATGATTCTCTAGTTGGATAGCTGTAAAATTATCATTACCTTTTTATTTCAGAAACAAGACATGATTTGTCTGAGATTATACATGGATCAAAGGACATCGATTCTGTTAACATGCTTACTACAAGCAGATTTTAGTTGAGGGCAAGTACTAGGTGCTATTAAGAATGAGGAATTAGTCCAGGTCAAAAATTTTCTGTTGTTGCATCAATGTAGAGAAATTGAATCCCTCTACACATTAGGGATTACATTATTTGTCTATGTCTGCAACTTCTCTGCTGTGGAGCTCTCTCTGAGCATAAGGTTGTGTGCTTTTGTCATCACGAGTAGTTGTTTGCTATAGCCTTCTTGGTTGGGGACGTAAATGCATATTAACATGATTCTCTTTTTGTGAAGGAATTTATATTGTTATTTCTTCCCGTTGAATCTGTTTAATGTTTTTTGATGTTTCTAATAATTTCAGTTTTTTAACTGCAGTGCAATTGTATTGTTTTAAAAATTAAATTCGAGAATGTCCCCTCTATTTCTCACTTCATGGCAGGGACAATATGAAAAACAATTTTCCATTAATGTTTTTGTGAGTAAAATGGATTATTGATGCCTTGTCGACCTTCTGTTTGTCAATGGAGATCTTAACCTTATATTTTTCAAAGGAGATCTTGCTGCTGTCTAGAATGGTTTCTATATGATATGCTTATGATGAAAATAAATTAACAATGGTAGACTATAAAGGAAAAAGGTAAAGGAGCATTCACTGAAACTTTGTAGAAATGCGTAGATAATTGAGTTTAATGCATGACTCATATGAACATAAGAAAGTGTTCCTACTTTATAAAGCATGCCAATTTATCTGCACTGTTTAACACTTGATAGATCGTGCACGTGCTTCAGGTCATTATCAAAGTTTCACCAGATAATTTAGAAGCAGCCAAGAAGTTGATACGTGCAAAATATTGTTGATTGAGGTAGAGTAAAGATAAACATTGCGTGGAGGACAAATCTTAACCAGATCAATAAGTGGGAAATGCATATGAGCTGTCTTAGAGCTAGAAAAGATCAAATAGGAGATGGAGCTCCTTGTGCAGTACTAGGTCTTACCTGTATGGATGAACCAGGGTCACCTTTTATGGATATTGATTCTCCTCCAGGCCCAATAAATGAACAACCTTATGTTCAAAATGCTTATCCACCAGAAAATGGAAAGCCTGGCACATTGCCAAAAAGCATCGTGCATGAACTGCTTGAGTGTCCTGTCTGCACAAATTTTATCTATCCACCAATTCATCAGGTTTTACTTTCTTACCCATATATTTTTTGTCTGACTAATTTATTCCTTCGTATCTTTAAAGTGAATTTCTTAGTAATGTTTTTGTTTGAAAGAAACACAAGTGTTGGTAGATTCTGTTGAGCAAGAACCTCAAAGCTAGTTTCAATGCATTGCCTATTTTAATTTGAGTTTTGGAACAATCTGGCTTTAGAATTAAAAAAATTCTGTTTCAAGCTAAAGCTTGTAAATATTGAAAGTTAAAAGGGCACTCAAAACAGGTTCTTTTTCATGACAAGAATTTCCTTTTCTCATGTACATGTGCTCACAAGCCTGTGGCAAATAACTTTCAATGCATTTTTTACACATTAAATAATATAGACTCTTGGAATGTACCAATGCATGCTAAGAGAAATGTATATTTTGAAAACACACACTGATTTCTCTATTGTTTTGGCAACAATTGTGAATATAACTTTTTTGCTTGTTAGTAGTTTTAGAAATCTGTAATTCCATCCACATTCCATCTTTCCAGCCCCATTTCCTATGTATTATCATAATAATTTAAATGACATTATAGAGGCAACAAATTGGAATTTGGTTCTTGGCGGAGACAATAGGAGAATGAGTGGATTGAGAGGAATGTCTCTAAATTTAGAGAGCAGATCTCTTTGGCTATGCAAGCAGTAATGAATGGAATTGAATACCCAAATGCTCTAGAATCAGTACTTTACTTCGCCCCTTAATTCAGTTGTAAGTCCCTAATTCTTCCACCTGTTCAAAGTTACCTTGTGGCAGCCCTTAATCGCATGCATTGGACATCATTTATTTGACTTATATGTCATCCCAAGACTTGCATCTCACTGTTGTAGGTAACGAGGACATCCACGGCACTGAAGAAAGTCAATAAGTTTGTCTCCAGTGTTTACTATGAGGTAATCCCTCTGACTTCGACAATGAATTTCCTTCTACGAAATTTGATCCTGATATTTACATTTTTGAGAATGACTATGCCCATTGCTGTCGAAAAGCTACATTGCCTTGTTTTGGTGGGTTATTACTTATGTTGGGTCCCTCTCGAGACTGTCATCTAATACTGGATTAGAAAGTCGGGAGCCTTATGGTTCGAAAGTTGTTGTAATTAGAAAGCTTACTAAAGTTTTTTTTTTTAGTTTGTTGAGCACTCACCTTTTGTGGAAGTCCTCAGAAAGGTACAATGGATTTGTTGAACTTGAGCATGGAGAGAACTTAATGATCAAAAGAGTGTTGTTGAAACCAGCGAAGAAAGATGAAGGACCTTGGTTGAGAAAGAGCATTTTCATAACGAAATGAAGTCTGGAGGAAAGTGTTGCAAGCTGGTCATAGATGGGAGGAGCATGGACAATTTGGTGTCTGTGGAAATGGTGCAGAAATTAAACTCAAAATGCACACCACACCCCAATTCTTACTGAGTTTCGTGGCTGTTAAAATGCCGTCAAATCAATGTGACAGAACAATGCAAGTTAAATTTTCATATTGGGGAGTATCGTGATGAAATTGTGCGCAATGTGATGTCGATGGATGCATGCCATATCTTGTTTCAGAGATTGTGGCAATATGACCAGAAGGCGATACATGATGTTAGGAAGAACACTTACCAATTTGTGAAGGATGGCAAGAAGTTTGAGTTGCTTCCAATGAGGGAAGAAGAAAGAGAAAATAACAGCAGCTAAGTTATGTTGGTCTCAGCAAAAGGTGTTCTGGAAAGAAGTGAAAAGAAAATGAATTGCCGCTATGGAATTATTTCAAAGGAAAAAGAATCTCAATTGATGCATGAAATTGTTTACAAGAGATTTGAACGGAACTAATACAAACCCAAATTCTGCAATAAGAGAAACATTCACCAGCAATAGGGCAGTGCAACACTTGAAGAAATGCCACACAACAGGAGCACAACCTTAGAGAGAGAAAACAACCCAAGAACAAGTGCACTAGACAAGAAGAAACCCAAGCACAAGAGATTGTGCAACACTTGATCATGCCCTTAGGCAAATCACTTTTATTAAGAATGAATGAATAACTTGAAATGAATAATACAAATGAGAGTGGGTGTATAAATATCCAACTTAAAGGTAGGGTGCTTTCCCCAATAAAGATTTTGAGCCTATTTGTACATTCCCCCTTTAATTTGAGCAGGGAGCCCCACATAGAGAAGACAATACACACACCCCCTCTTAACGTTGAATAGGGGCTACATAGAGAAGACCTTACATATCATTCCACCTAAATGCCATATCTCTCCCTCCAGTATCTAGTGAGATCTTTGGCAGCATTGACCATTGAATAGAGTGTCAATGGTGGACAAAACTTCAGTTTAGCAGGCATATCATTGACCTTGGTGATAAGGGACATGGTGGAGGAAGCTTCTAATGATGCTTTGATTTTCCCTCTAGTGCAAGAAGAGCAACAATGTATACAGTTGTGGATATGGCATGCTTGGGCATAGGCCTTGACCTAGTCAAAGAAAGAGAAGTTGGATCAGATGGATTGGTTTAGAAGTCGTCTTCATTGTCATTAAATTGCTTAGCTACTAGAGGAGTGCTAGAAGAAGTATTCAATATAGGAGAAGAGACTTTTGCAAGATTGGAGTTGGACGAGTCATGAATAAGATCCTTGTCATCATCTCCCTGCCTAGTCATTGTAGGAAGAGTGCTTTAGGAAACAATTGTAAAGTTAAGAGGAAGACCAACATAATAATGTGAAGGAGAAAGATCCACTAAAACATGTTGGGAATCATCTGTAAGCATTGCTACTGTTGGAGTCTTGGAAGAGCGGATTTGGAGAATGCCCTTGGCGGCATGAGTCTGCAATCTCTTGACATGGTCAAATACCACTTCATTAACATGATGGATGCATAAAGGAGGCATTAAAGAACTTCTATGAAGGGAGCTCTTAGGTTAAAATAAGATAAAATCATCTTTTGAAGCTTATATTTGATGATGGAAGGGTTGGCCCTAGTGTGAGGGGTTCCAAAATGGAAAAACGATCAAAATATAATTGTAACCTTTAATATGAGGTCGACCCTAATCAATTATAGAAAATAATTATGATGTTAAGTAGCTCAAGGGTCGACATTGACCTATATTGTAAAAAATGAGTATAAGTTAAAACATAAAGGTGAAAAGGTCATTAATGAGGTGCTCATGATGAAGAAAAGAGGTGTGCTCGGGATGAAATGGCTCTCTTGGCATGTGTGCCCTAGTTAAAGGGTTGTCGAGTGTCACTTAAAGGATGATCAAACTAGAGGAGGGGCTAATTAAGGAGACGTCCAAAATGGAAAAACGATCAAAATATAATTGTAACATTAAGTTAATATGAGGTTGGCCCTAATCAATTATAGAAAATAATTATGATGTTAAGTTGCTCAAGGGTTGACATTGACCTATATTGTAAAAATTGAGTATAAGTTAAAACATAAAGGTGAAAAGGTCATTAATGAGGTTCTCATGATGAAGAAAAGAGGTGTGCTTGGGATGAAATGGCTCTCTTGGCATGTGTGCCCCAGTTAAAGGGTTGTCGAGTGGCACTTAAAGGATGATCAAACTAGAGGAGGGGCTAATCAAGGAGACGTCCTAATTAAGGGTTAAGCTAGGGTTGAAGGCTATAGATACTAGAAGAGGAAGGTGCAAATGGCATGGTTGGATTAGTGGGAGATCCCCTCCAAGCCTAGTTGAAGATCTATTGGGAGGAAGAAGTCAAAGGGAAAGTTCATATGTGAGATTTTCCATCTCTTTCTTCTCTTTTTCATGGATGATTAGGGTTTATGCAAGGTTTGCCATTGTTTTGTTTGAACAATCTTTGTAGAAGGGTAATTGAACTCCAGTAAGAGGAGATTAGGGTTGATGCTGCAACCCTCCCCAATCCTTGATGTGACATTGAATTGTGGGGAATTTTATGTTGTAATTATAGATTGAGTGTGGCATACTATGGCCCTCTTGATCTTGTGATGGAATCAAATTTGAAGATGTGATGTATTTTTGGGTTTTTCATTCAATAGAAGGTTGTTCCACTTTGTACTTCATCTTTGGCTTCATGTTATGGCTGTTCCGTCAATGTTTAATGGTTGCACATTATTCTTGTATGTAATTTTATGGTTGTGATGGTGCATCTTATATAAGAGCTCTCACTTATTCTTGTATAACTGGAAAATATGTTTTGGGCTAATTGTGGCACATCAATGTATGGCTTAATTATGTCTTCTCCATAATATTCAAACCCTCTTGTTTGTAGATATTGACTTCATCGCTCAATTGGATAGGCATTGGTCTTGGTGCACCATCCCATTTATTTCTAAAGTTTATTTGACACCTTTCTTGGGGATTCCCCCTTGTGTCGAAGTAGAGCTAGCCTAAAGTGATGGGAAGAGTTGTTGTGGTGACAACGGACAACCTTCCAAAGTGCCTTTAGGGTTGCACTTAGAATTGGGATTTTGAATATCTTGAGTGCAGGTCTAGGAGGTAACAAGCACTAAGAAGTAGTGGGAAAGATCTTGGTAGATCGTGAGTAGGAACTTTATCAAAGATAACATATCTATGTTCAAACACCTTGTGAGTGGAAGAATCATATAGACAAAATACCTTGGAAACTTTGATGTACCCCACTAGAATGTAGTAGTGGTTTTTAGGGTTTGATATGTTTTGCCTTTCACTAGGAATATTGGCCCATGCACTTGATCCAAAAATTTTGAAATACAAAATTGATGGTTTGTTTCCATACTATTTTTCTATGGAGTCATACCTTGGACAATGTGGGTAGGTGTTCGATTGATGATGTAGGTTGCATAGAAAATCACTTCTCCCCATAATTTAAGCTCCATTTGCTTGGAGTGAAGCACGCATTGAGCCATCTCCATAAAAGCTATATTCTTTTGTTCAACTATTCCATTATATTGTGGAGTGTAGGGAACAATCCTCTACCAAGAGATGCTATGAGATAGTACAAATGTTTTGATATCATTGGTGATATATTCTCCTTTTCCATCAGTCCTAATACACTTAATCCTTTTCTTGCTTTGATTTTCCATTAATGATTTAAATTATTTGAATTTCCCCAAAACTTTATCCTTGGAGTGAATGGTATAGATCCAAAGGAAGTGATAGAAATCATCAATGAAGGTGAGGAAGTAGTTAGCTACCCGAAGAGGATGAGTAGTCATAGGCCTGTAAGTATTACTATGAACCAACTTAAGAGGTTGAAGCTTGCCTCACTTTGTCCTTTGGAAAGGACTCTTGATGGTGTTTCCCCAACACACACCCTTCACATACACTTCACATACCTTTACATACACTTAACATACACTTCACATACCTTTACATACACTTCACATATAGTTCACATACAGTTCACACACCTTTTATTGGTGTGTGTAATGCTGTAAATAGAAAGAAGATTTGGTCCAATTTGGAACATGAAGGACATCTCCAAACTTAGCTATGTCCATGATGATATCACCACATCATGACATTGGTGCCAATAACCACTTTCTCTCCATTGTGTCGTTGTTGATAATTAAAGAGGAGGTGTCGATGCTTGGTCATATGTTTGGTAGTCTCGAGAATCAACAATCCATTCCTATGAAGAAGACGAGGACCAATATGCGGAGTGTATTGCCAAATGTGCACTATGAGTATATTCGACAATGTCGTCTTTTAGAAACCCTCAATCACAACCTATTTGTTTTGCAAACTCTTCAATATTTTGAAGGCAAGAGATGCAAGATTTGAAGGTATGTCCCTCCTTATTGACAGGTCAGGTATGGTAGAAAATGTAACTCCACACTTGATTATTTCATTAACATGAAGCTCAAATACATTTGGATGATTGTTGGTCTTCCCCTTTCGGGTGACTCTTCTTATCACCTACTACTCTTCATATTTCTCCTAAGTGATATTTACAATGATATTTACATATGTAACACAATCACAAGGATTACGTGTCCAACATTACCCCCCTAATCTGAAGGGGTGTTTGTGAGTCCAAACATCATTTTGAACTTTTCAATTTTTTATCTTCTAAGTGCTTTGGTGAAGATGTCCGCAATTTGCTCTTTTGTGGAACAATGTCTCAAGTGAATAGCCTTGGCCTTTACATTATATCGAATTAGGTGATACTTTGTGTTGATGTGCTTTGTTCGATTATGGAATCTGGGATTCTTGGCCAACTTGATTGCAGAAGTATTGCCAACTAGAAGAGGAGTAGAATTCACTAGTTTCTATTGCAAATCTTCAAGTATTTTCCTGAGCCACACAATCTCCTTCGTTGCTTTTGCAGCTGCCACATATTTTGCCTCTGTCGTGGAATCGGTTGGAATTGACTGTTTGCGTGATCTTTAGGCGACAACTGCTGATCCAAGACTCATGAGATAGGCTAAAGTTGACACTCCATTTTCTTTATCCCCATCAAAGTCTAAATTAGTTATCCCCAACAAAGTCTGAATCAGATTATCCAATCACGATGAAGTCATCCACCTTAGAGTACTCGAGTCCAAAATCTTGAGTTCCCTTCAAGTATTTTAGAACTCTTTTTGCAGTAGACCAATGTCCTTCACAAGATTTTTGCATGAACCTAGAAGGAATCCCAACAACAAATGAAATATCTGGTCTGGTGGTGGTAAGATAGATAAGACTTCCCACAAGCTGTCTGTACTTGGTTGCATCCTCAAATTCATTCTTTTCTTTTGATGTGAGTTTCAAATTCTATTTCATTGGAGTAGAAACAAGATTACACTCAGCCATGTTGAACTTGTTCAACAATTCTCCTACATGCTTCTTTTGGGAGATGGATATGTATTTTAGATTTTGAATCACTTCAATGCCCAAATAGCAGTGAAGATGTCCCAAATATGTCATATCAAAGCCTTTCTTCAACTCTTTCTTTATGGATGCAATATAACTTTCATTGTTCCCTATTATCAACAGACCATCTACATACACTACAAGATATACCACAAATTTTCCAATTTTTTTGACTAACAAAGTTGCATCGTCATGATTGAAGTGCTTGAAATTCAATTTCAGAAGATGCTCAGTTAGCTTTTCATACCAGGCTCGCAGTGCTTGTTTCAGGCCGCCATATAAGGATTTGATGAGATTGCATACTTTTTGTTCTTGTCCCTTCACAACAAAACCTTTTGGTTGAGACATGAAGACATTCTTTTTCCAGTCTCCATTCAAGAAAGCAGTCTTCACATCCATTTGATGAATTTTCCATCCATTTTGTGCTGCTAAGGAAAATAGAGTATGGATGGTAGCCCATTTTGCCGTGGGGGAAAAAGTCTCCTCATAATCAATACCTTCTTTCTGTGCAAATCCTTTTTCCACTAGACTTGCTTTGTGCCTGTCAAGTGAGCCATCTGATTTGTACTTGTTCTTGAATACCCACTTGCAACCAATTGGTTTGGTTTCGAATGGAGGGTCCACCAACTTCCATGTCCCATTTTTGATGAGAGCATCATACTCCTGCATGGCTTCTTTCCACTCATCATGAGTAGTGGCTTCTTCAAAGGAAGCTGGTTCAAAGTTAGTAGATAAATTCAAATCACAATCATATTAGATGTCCATATCATCTATATCACTTGAATTTGAATTATCTACATCACCTCCATCTTGTCTTAAGGAACTTTTGGTTCCCGTCTTTCTGACCTCATCACGATGAACACTTTCAAGTGTTTTTATGAGCCATTTTGGTGGACCTTTCTGAGATGGTCTAGGTTGCTTAGTTGATTGAGATGGTGTTGAATTCTCATCAAGACTCAACCTTTCAATATGCTCAATCACATCATCCAAATCTTCAGCTTTTGATGAAGTGGCTGGAACTTCTTCATGAGGGGGATATGGTGTTTCAAAAGGAGATTCTAGAGATTGATCGGATATGGTGCTTCAAAAGGAGATTCTAGAGATTGATCCAAGATAGGAACCCCCCCTTCAAGATGTGGAATCTCATCATCAAATTCGTGATATGTCTTTACATGAGTGAATTTATCCAGATGATCAAGCTACCTCTCAATAGTTTTGTCATTCTTGGAGGATTCAAGAAAGATTACGTCTATGGAAAGAATGAATTTCTTTTTTACCTCATTGTAAAGACAATATCCCTTGGTAGTATTCGAGTACCCCAAGAAGATGCACTTTCAACTCCTTGCATTAAGCTTGTTCCTTTGCTCCTTAGGAATTAAGGCATAGCAGGTGGAACCAAAGACCTTGAGATGCCTCATCGAAGGAATGTGACCATACCACATTTCACAAGGAGTCTTGTTTTCAAGAGCATGAGATGGACACCTGTTTTTCACATAAACTGCACATAGAATTGCATCAAACCCAAACCATCAATTTTGCATTTTTGAAAAGCATCATGGAACAAAACATATTTAGGAGAGTCCTGCATTCTCTTAGCTACACCATTCTGTTGAGGATTGTATGGAACTGTGGTTTGATGTTTGATCCCATGTTGGCATAGATAGTTTTCAAATTCATTATATGTATATTCTCTTCCATTATCAATGTGAAGAGAGCCAATACGAGACTGAGCTTCATTTTGAATCTACATGAAAATTTTCAAAATTTTCAAAAGCTTGTGATTTTTTTTTCAACAAGTACACCCAACACATCCCGGTGTAATTATTAGTAAAAGACATGATATACTTATTTCCATTTGCAAATGGAACCGACATAGTGTCACACAAATTTGAATGTATCAGTTCAAGCTTTCTACATGCTCTGAAAGTAGAATCATGAAATGGTTGTTTGCTATGCTTTCCAAGGATATAAGCATCACATTGCTTCAAGTTCCTAGGAATAGTAGGCAAGCCAGAAACACCATTCTTTTTCAGCAAACGAAGGTTGTCATAGTTAATGTGACCAAATCTAGCATGCCGCAAGAGACTAGATGGCATTGTACCTTCATTGTGATGAGAGAGGTATGTAGAACTATGTGCATGAGTAGATGTCCCTTTCAACTTCAACAGTCTTCCATCTTCCACTTCAGTCATGACAACCATGTTGTCAGAATCCTTCCTTATTTCAACTTTTTCACCGAAGATATGCATAGAGTGGCCTTGTTGTTGGATGTGCACAAGGGACAACAAGTTCCTTCGCAACTCAGGAAGATAAAGCACATCATGCAGAAGAAAATTCGGGAGTCCAGGGAATTTATGTCTGATGGTGCCAATTCCTAAAGGTTTGATACTTGACTTATTTGCAAAATACACTATGCCATCTACATTGTCATTTAAATCTTAGAAGAAGTCTCTTTGGAAGGTCATCATTCTTCAACTCTAGGTTGAAGAGCTTCACCAGTAATTGTATGAGTTCCAGTTCTGAGTGTCATACAAGTCAATTTCTTCAAAGCATTATAGGATTCATTAGTGGAAACAATATGGAGGCTCACCTCTTCACTTACTGTCGCAGCAATCACATTATATGCCTTTTGGTCTTTGTCCTTCCATATGGCACACTCCTTGTATGATGTAGGAATGATCGCTTTGCTACTCTTCGATTGTGCTTCTCTGGTAGTTGATTCAACTTCTTCTTCACTGGCAACTGCTGCTTCACAAATGCCATTCTAGAAGTTGTTGAAGTTGAGAGTGTGTTTGATCTTTCTGTGCCATTCTCGATAATTTTCTTTACCAGTCAGCACCGCGCCGACGATGGAGATGAGAGAATGCATCTTCCCATAGTGCTTTGAAACTAGCCAAGAAGTCACATATTTCCAAGCAGAAAAATGCACAATGAGACTACTGTGCTTCAAGTTGAGGCAAAATTGTCAGAGGCTTTATGTCGAATCAACTTTACATCCCTCAAAACACAAAAATTAATCACAAGTCAATTCAATTTTAAAATGAATCCTGCCCATATACTCACTACGCTTGCGCTGGAGAAATTGGTTGGCCAAATTTATCTTTGGAGGCTTTGCCGGCCCCACTTTTAAAGCTTACAGACAAAGCATGGATATGATCGTATGTTCGATTGGCGTTGAATGCTTCGATGTGGACAAAACCCTTTAGGTCTTCTCTCCTAGAGATTCGGATTTACAACAATTCTTAGATCCTTCAGGTATATGATGATTCATTAGCCTCTGCTATGCTATTCGTATTTGGAATCCCCTTAGCAACAACTTTTGTGAATTCCATCCAACCCTCAAGACTTGCTGAAAAAAAATGTTTGCCTCACAAGGTATGGTGAGCCCTTGGTGATCGAAGCCAAACTTCTCCTTGACCCTATCAAGTAGGGTTTGAAACACGGGGTGGCTCATATAATTCGTGGGAATAATGAACCAGACCTTTTTCGGATCGACATGATGCATAAGTTGGTGGAGGAAACCCTAAGTTTCACACAGATAGAGGAGGAATACGAACAAGAATGGATAGGAGAACGAGACGAGGGAGAGAACGAGGGTGTTCAAAGACAAGGTGAAATGCAATATTGATGGGCACAGAGAATCGATCAGAAAGACAGTGAACAAAGAGACATGCAACATAGATGGTAAACCTAAGAGGGAAAGAAGTACCAACTTCTTTAGGAAAAAAAATCTATAATGCACTACTTCTTGCCATAGAACAAAGGAAGGAAGAGTGCACTGGTCTTGAAGGAGGGTTTAAAGTTTAAACCGTAGGAAGCCCTAGAAAAAGAGGCGTTGGCCCTGAAGGAGGTTTTAAACCCTAGGAAACCCTAGAAAAGAGGTGATGGCCTTGAAGAAGGGTTTAAACCCTAGGAAACCCTAGAAAAAGAGATGGTCCAAAAAACCCTAGTTATGCAATCTCAAAAAAGCCTTAAGCAATGATAGTAGCCAAAATCTAATAGATCAGTGGTTGAATTGAGTAAGTGAGATTCACTCTTGCTTAGATACCATGTTGAGATTCACAAGAAATAACGAGAGAATCTAACATAACCAACACAAACCCAAATTTTGAAATAAAGAGAAAGACAAATTGACATTAGGGTAGTGCAACACTTAAGAGATGTCACACAAGAAGAGTGCAATTCTATAGGGAGAAAACAACCCAAGAAAAAGCGTGTTAGAGAGAAAAAGAAACCCAAGTACAAGAGAGAGCACAACACTTGATGATGCCCCTAGGAAAATCACTTTTATTAAGAATGAATGAATCACTTGAAATGAATAATACAAATTAGAGTGAGTGTCTAAATACCCAACTCAAAGGTAGGATGCCTTCCCCAATAAGGGTTTTGAGCTTATGTGTACAAGGTCGGCCTTAATCAAACCTACAAAAGTAATAATGATACAATATATGGTCTGCCATGGCTGAAAGTGAAAATTACACCCCTATTTTCTGTAGATTTTTGAGGAACTATGAGGGCTTCCCAACAGATCTGTCTTTCACCTCTTGTTGGGCTCTAAGTTTCATCAACCAAATCTGTCCTTTGCTGCGTTTTAGGACAGCAAACAGGTCTGCTCAAATCTGTCAAGTATTCTGCCCTCAACTGATGGATATATGCTCTTTTAAGGTGCCCTTGCAAGTAGTTTTAGTAACCCAATGTTAGTACATGCAAACCTCAAAACATATAGCACTCCTCTAGGATCTTAACAAGCTCCTACTGCTGATCTAAACTCTAAGCATGCATGAAATTTGGACACAAGTATTTTTGGTCAACATGACCCTAGATAAACCCCCCCCCCCCC
>JASDQU010103926.1:174050-232842 GCA_032191745.1 Picea mariana
CACACAAAGCATCTCACTGTGCTCATGTCTCTCTCTCGCCCACTGCCACTCTGCTTTGGCTTGGCCCCTCCCTTGGGACCCTATCTAGCACCCTTGTTGACCTTCTTCTTGCCCTTTGTCCAAAGAGAAAGATCCTCATCACCCTCAGATATACGCTACTGTCCTAAAGACCCAGAGTTGCATCTTAGCTCCCCCTGTACGAAATCGTCCCAAAGTCTCTCCCAACTGGGCATGAGCTTCAGGGCTACAATGCCTCGTACAAATGAACCCCAAGGTTTGGAGAAGCCGTTTAAGGCTGTCCTCACCAAAAAGTCCGGATCCACAATCTCTCCGACTGCTGCTAACTCATCTCGAATCTGTGTAAATCTACCAAGGTATGATGTCACTGACTCGGAATTGAGCATCTGAATGCCCCTGAGCTCCTCCTGCAGAACCATCTTCTAGTTCAGATTGGGACTCTGGTAAAGCTTGCACAATAAGGCCCACATCTCAAAGCAAAGTCCTTCCCAGTCAAATGGGGTATGATGCGGTCTCTCACCGCATCACAAATAGTCCTCTTAGCCTTGGTGTTCCTCTTCCTGAACTCTGGTAGCAAGGGAGTAGTGACAGGAGGAAGAGCCACCAGAGCTTGAACTATATCCCATAGTTCAAGATCCTCCAAGACGAATATGATCTTGGTCTTCCAAGGGGACCAGTTGCTAGCTTCGTCTAGCCTATCCTCTGCCCTCATCTGAGACACTGACATGGCTGTCCACTGAAAAACTCAAACGGATGCTACACACTGCAAGAGAGTACAACCTCACTCCTGTCAACACAGGTGTGAAAAGAGGCTGTCCAAATACAGCCTCACTCCTGTCAACACAGGTGTGATAAGAGGCTGTCCAAACTGTCCAAAACAGTCCCACAAAACTGCCCACTGTATGCTCTACAAATCAGCCAAACTTAGCCACCAAGGCTCTAATACCATGTAGATTTTTGAGGAACTATGAGGGCTGCCCAACAGGTTTGTCTTTGACCTCTCGTTGGGATCTAAGTTTCATCAACCAAATCTGTCCTTTGCTGTGTTTTAGGACAGCAAACAGGTCTGTTCAAATCTGCCAAGAATTCTGCCCTCCACTGATGGATATAAGCTCTTTTAAGGTGCCCTTGCAAGTAGTTTTAGTAACCCAATGTTAGTGCATGCAAACCTCAAAACATATAGCACTCCTCTAGGATCTTAACAAGCTCCTACCGCTGATCTAAACTCTAAGCATGCATGAAATTTGGACACAAGTATTTTTGGTCAACATGACCCTGGATAAAACCTCCGCGGGGAAAACCAGTTTGGAGATAGATGAATATAGAAAATCTCAAAGCAAAATTTACAACAAGGAAAACATATACAAGTGAACCTGGTACAATAACAACCACACTCGGATGCTTTGGAGTCCCTTGAAGATGTGCCTGCTAGCCCTTTGAACTAAGGCGCCCTTTTCCTTGGTGCACCCTTCTTCTCTTGCTAAGCCTTTAGCCCTCTTTCCTTGCCTCTTTGCTTTTGCCTTTGCCTTTGCTTGAACCTTTCCCTTTGCCTTTGCCTTTGCCTTTGCCTTAGCCCTTGGTCTTGCACCCTTCACACAAGAGTGCCTCCCTCCTTGGCTTAGTGCGCACTATGCTCTAGTGCACCCCTCCTCTTAGCAAAAACTCACACAAGTGTGCCCTCCTCACTCACCCTTGCGCCCTCTATGCAATAGAGTGCGCCCTCTCCAAGTAAATGAGTCTCCTCCACAACGTAGCGACCTCTCCCAAGCTAGATGCAGTTCCTCTCACAAGATGTGCCCTCTCCACTAGCATGTGTGCTCCCTCCTCTAGAATGCGCCTAGCTTCAAGCTAGTGCCTAAGCCTCCATGAATGACTCTCCATGCAAGCTAGCACCCTCACCATGGCTTCTCCTCAAACCCTTGACCTCATGCGCCCTCCTCTCCTCAAGAAATGAGCCCAAGAGATTTTCTTCTCCTCTCTCAACTCTCTCAAGTGACAAGTGAGCCTCTCCTTACCCTGTCCCTCCTTTAGCCTCTCCTTGGCCAAACCCTAAGAGACCAATGGCCTAGATTCAATCTAGCCATGTCTAATCAATGGGTGAGATTTAATCCAAAAATCTCACTTAGGAAACCCACTTTCCCAAGTTTCCTTAGTTTGCCTCATGTCCTTTAACTCACCCACAAAGTGAATTAAATGTCACTTTTGCCTTAAATGACATATTTCACTTTTGACTTAAATCTCCTAAGATAATGTGAAATTAGAACATAAAGTAAAGTATTAAGGGTAATAGTCTCCCCCTTTGTGTTTAGAGACTCACAAACACAAGGGGACCACTTTCCAAGGTACACAAATCTCAACATTTTCAATAGAAATGTTGGTTGAAGTGAAAGTGCTACTACGCGAATATGATCATTTCAAATGATTTGCTGATGGGTTCATGTTTGTTGAATAAGGCACCCCATAGATTGACACCAACAAAGATTCGAGAGTTAAGAGATAAATAGACAGGACTAGCACTTGTTGGATAGAAGATTGATAAGGGAGAGCTTGGATCCATGTGTAGTACTAGTTGTATTTGCATCGAAGAAAGGAGAATGGAGAACGTGCACATATCTAAGAGCAATTAATAAATCACAATTAAATACATTTTTCCTTTACCATGGATGGAGGATTTGATGAATTGTTTGAGTGGAGCACGTTACTTTTCCAAGATTGACATGAAGAGTGGGTATTGCCAACTCAAAATTTGAGAGGTTGACAAGTTGAACACAACATTCAAGATAAAGGGAGTTTTGTATGAATGACTGATTATGGCATTTAGTTTGATGAATGCACCCACCACTTTCATGAGATTGGCCATTCGTTGTCAGATTTGTGGTTGTATATCTTGACAATATACCCATCTTCAACAAGACGAAAGAGGAGCATTTGAAGCAAGTGATGCAGTAGTTGAGAAAGGATAAGTTGTTGATTAATTTGCAGAAGTGTTTATTCATGTAGGAAGGATTGGTGTACTTGGGATTTGCCATATCTCAAGGGGAGTTGAAGATGCATGTGGAAAAGGTGTGAGCGATTGTGGAACAGCCAAGTTACTCCAAGGAGCACATTTGAGGTAAGAAGTTTTGATGGGTTAGCAAGCTTTTACCGTAAGTTCATTTGAAATTTTAGTGGGAATTGTGCACCACTAACAGATTGTATGAGAAAGGAAAGTTTCCAATAGATTGTGGCAACCCAAAGGAATTTTGAGCTCTTGAAGAGGAAGGTGATCAAATAGCTAGTGGTAGCATTTTGCTTGATTTTAGCAACGTATTCCAAGTGGACTGTGACACAAGTAGGCCATTGATAGGAGGTTTGTGTTGAGATAAGAAGGTAAGCCTGTTGCATTTTTTAGTGAGAAGTTAAATGAGACCAAGAAAAAGTATTTGGTGTATGATCAAGAATTTTATGCAATCGTTCAAGCATTGAAGAAGTAGAGGCATTATTTGTTGCCAAATGATTTTGTTTTGTTCACCAATCATCGAGCATTGAAATTTATTAACAACCAAGTGAAGTTGAGTCAAAGGCACATGAAGTAGGTAGAGTTTTTGCATAGCTGCTCTTTTGTGTTGAGACATAGATTGGGGAGTTACAATAGAGTTTCAAATGCATTGATTTGGATGAAAACACTGTTACCCACCATGTCAATGAAGGTGGTAAGATTTCAGAGCATGAAGGATTTTTTTTCCAAGAAAAAAATCGTTATATTTGATCTTTCAAGTGTGAAATCAGAATATACATAAGTCTGCCTTAAAAGGCACTAAAAGCATAGATTCTATACTTTGTCTAACAACAGTCTCTAAATTGTCTAATGGCTACATAATTATAGTCTTCCTAGGCTCCAAAGGGGTAGCCTTTACATATCTTTTACAAAAAGATCTTTTCATACCTATGACTTAAACGCTATTACATAAAAAAAACCAGAAAAACAGCAAAAATCACAGTAAGCTCCTCCTTGATCTCCTTTCAGCTCTTGTATTAGTAAAGTGATCTTTCTGAGATTGAAATTTGGGCCCCTCCTCTGAACTCTTGCTCATATAGGGCCCCCTCCTACATAAATACAACTTCCTTAGATAACTGATCAGCTCTTATGTTGTATTCTCTATATCTATGAGAGAAAATTCATTGAAATTGCTTTTTACCTCCAGACTTGATTCATAATTGGGGCTAACATAATATTTTCCATTCTCCATTTTTTGTTTGTCCAGGCCATCAATATCTTGGAGTCTCCAAATACTTGCAAGTGTTTTAAACCTTTTTTCGCTGTTGTTTTCATAAGAAGCCACAGTGCATAAAACTCAGCTCCATTATTTGTTCCTTGCGCAACATTGGAAAGCATGAAGGATATGTGTGAAGAGGATTTGGATTTTGCAACAACTTGGAGAGCGTGCATGGAGCCTTGGAGTGGCGATAGAGAACATCGTATTTGGACTACTTTATTCAAGAAGGATTCCTATTTCAAAATTAGTATTTGTGTATTCCAAAAGGGTTAATGAGGGAGAACCTCATCAAAGAGTTGCATAGTGGTGCCTTGGGAGGTTACTTTGATGTTGAGAAACCAAAGCTTTGTTAGAAGATACATACTATTGGCCTAGTATTTCCAGTAGGATGAGGAAATGGGTGGGAAGTTGTCGAGTTTGTTAGCATGCAAAAGGAGGAAACCACCATGGGAGGATTTGAGCATGAATTTTGTTCTTGGATTGCCAAGAACATAGTGAGGTAATGACTCTATCTTTGTAGTTGTTGACAGATTTTTAAAGATGGCACATTTCATTCCATGTATGAAGACCAACAATGCCACAAACATTAGTATTTTACTTTTCAAGCAAGTTGTTTGATTGCATGGTTTGCTAAAGATCATTACTTCAAACAAGGATAACAAGTTTCTTGGGCATTTTTGGAGGACCTTATGGAAGAAATTAGAGATTGGATTGCAATTTAGTTCAACCTATCATTCCTTAGGTTGATAGGAAAATTGAGGTTGTGAACTGGATTTTTGGAAACCTTTTGAGATTTTTAGTTGGAGAGAGATTAGGACAATGGGATATGGTTTTGGCACAATTTGAGTTTGCATATAATGATTTTGTGAATAGGACTATAGGGAAGACACCAATTTTAGATTGTACATGGAAGGTTATTGAAAGGAGTGATGGAGTTTTTGAGCTTGCCAAAAGTTAGCGTGAGAAGTGTAGATGTTGAGACACTTGCAAATTTTCGGAAAAAGGTGCATGAGTAGGTTAAGGGACACCTACAATAAAGCAGCTTGAAATATAAAGAGAATGTAGATTTGAAGAGAAGACTGAATACTTTTTTTGAAGAGAAGATTGAAGAAATTTGTTGAAGGAGACATAGAAGGTTCTCGAAAGGAACATATACCACGCTGAAATACGAGAAGATACGGCCTAGTCGAATGTTTGAGAATCTTCGGATAATGTATACAAGCTTGGGTTACCAGAAGGTTTGGATATGTTGTCAATTTTTAATGTGGAAAATTTGTATGAGTACCATGCATGTATTGGAGGTAAAGAAGACACAACACAGGTTGCAGATTGGAGAGAGCATATTTAAGAGATGGAAAGAAATGAGGTTGAGGATATTTTTGGAAGATTTTGTTGGTAGAAAGACAAAGAGGAAGGATTACAAGGAGTATTTTGTTTGTTGGAAGGGAAAGAGGTTTCGAGGAAGTGACTTGGATATTTGAAACAGATCTTGGCCAACATGGGCGACCATTGAATGGATTTTCATCATCCATCTTGTGAGTGGGATGCTCACATTTTCTTTACCAGGGGAGTCTCATGTATGAGCATCCCTTGGGTTATTGGCAATCTTTCTCAACCAATTTGTTTTCTCTAGGTTCTATTTTGTGTAGTTTATAGTTTGTTTCTAAGTTCAATGCTTAAAGTTTGTGGCCGAGATTT
Organism: Picea mariana; assembly: GCA_032191745.1. Classification (NCBI taxonomy): domain Eukaryota; kingdom Viridiplantae; phylum Streptophyta; class Pinopsida; order Pinales; family Pinaceae; genus Picea; species Picea mariana. Next base: position 180,023 of record JASDQU010103926.1, read on the forward strand.
GGTCTTTACATATGCTTGTGACAAATGACAAAAACATGTATTGAATGTAAACTAACATACCCTTTGTGTATTCAAGTGAGTATAAGACATATAGGTTGTGTCCAACATTCATAGGGGTCTGGCCTAGTGTAAACCATAAGCTATAGCATTCTCATTAAGTCATAAAAATCAAAATGTATTACAATGTACATAGATATTGAGTCAAGTCACTGATACTATAGGTGGGAATGTCAACGACAAATCTAAAATAGGGTAGATACTAGAATCGTAGATGGAAGAATCTCATAGCTCATGAGTCGTGATTGTTAGTAGTCCTCCATGTCATAATCATCAAAATCAACGTCACTACCATTGTTCTCTCCTCCATCCTCCTCCTCTATATCCAATCCAATTTGTGCATTTGTTGGTGTGGAGGATGACCCCTCAGGAGGATCACCATCATCAAAAGTGAGCAGCTCTAGCACTGGTTGACAATTCCACTTGCTCGACACTTGGATCAGTGTTATGGAAACCGGACCGGTCGAGACAAAAAATGTGAACCATATCGGAACCGAAAAAAAATCGGACCAAAAAACCAGTCGACCAAAAAATACATAAAATATTCAAATTTTGAAAAAAGACATATTCATGTTCATCCATCTGAATCCAAACCATTATACACAAATATGCAAAGTTTCTCATGTATATAGCAAGTAAGGGTGCATATAACCAAAATAGCACCGAGTGAAATCCATATCTGAACCAAAATACATCAACAAAGAGGCTCTAAATGACCTCCAGAGTAAAAAAAATCATGATACAACAAATAACTACATATCATCAAAATCATTACCTATATTAGGATCCTCATGATCAGTGTCACCCTCTAAGCATTAAAATAAGATAAAAAAAGCTTAACATGCCTAATAAGTGATTTTACTTAAGTGAAGGGTACATTTTTACTAGGGTCATGACAAAAGTGTTCAACAATCAATGTCACCAACATCAAGGTACATACAGGGCTTGGTGCTTTGGATTAAATGTTTGTTCCATACCCTCATACATGATAGAATCCAGTGGAAACATTGCAATCCTGCCAATCTTGAAATCTTGAAAACCGTTAAGTCTATTGAATTTTGAATGGGACCTAAAATTCCACTTTCTCCATATGTAGACCAATGAGGTTGGAACCACTCTCAAACATCCTGAAACAGTTAATGGTAATGTTAAAAATTTAAGTAAAAGGATGAAAATGAAAGATAAAGGAGAATGTCACTTTTATTTTAAGAATTTAATATTACCATTAATTTCTAGGGTGGGTGAAATGGAGGGGGTGGGGACCTCTGTAAATTGCGTTAATAGGGAAAAATAACCCTCAATTGCACACCAAAACACCTCACAACTCCAACCTGCATGAGAAAACGTGAGTCGTGGTCCCTTTTTGCGTGTGGCACGTGTCCTAAAATCGGGACATGTGTCGGACACGAGTTTGGCACGTGTCCTATGCATAGGACACATGCCAAACTTGTGTTCAACACATGTCCTCACGAATCTGTGTCCAACATGTAGAATTCGTGACACAGAGGCCTTGGGGGGCATGTCCTGTTACAGAGGTTTGTATATATTTCTTACTATATAGCCTCATTGCTTTTAAATTTGACACTTTATGCTCTATGTGAATGCTTTTCTATTTCATTTTAATTTATTAGAGATGCATTAATATGGCCAATATTGGCATAATTCTCCCTTTGGTGTCTTTATTGTAATACCTATCCCTGTCATGTTTTATGATTAGTTCTTATTGAGTTATTGGAGAGGCATTATAGGTTGATCTCCACATTAATATGTTTTCGTCCTTTTCTATAATAAATGTTTTGTGTTGAGACAAGCGAGTGCATTCTACAAATCACTATGAGGAAGATGTAAATTAAAGAAATAAAATATAAGAAAAGAATACCAAGCATGCACATGCACACACATGGATACACACAGGATGTAAATTCACCTTAACTCCAGATCTTTTAATCTTTTAAGCACTAACAGATTTGCATCTCAATTTCTTTTTATTCCCTCTTAGTGGTATGCTATCATTACAATGCTACACGGTCCTTTAGTTGTGATTCTAATTATTCATCTTACTGCCCATATCATAAACCCGTATCTCTGTTTGCAAATAAAGTTCTATTTATACTTGTTTGGATGAATCCTAACCTAGATCCATCCCAACCATCAATCTATTAAATCACATATCTGTTACACATCAAGATTGACTAAAAAGATCCATCTTAACTTTTGATATACTGATACTTTAAAGATGGATCCAAAACCTCCCTAACCGAACTTGTTCTTTGCTTTGAAATTGATTGTAGCCTTTTTCATAATATCATACTTGTAAATAAGTAATTACAAAATTTAAAAACTTTATTTATAACCATTGATTTTTATTATAGTATTATTGTCTATTTTTGTGAAACATTATGATATTTTGTATCCTTTGGTGAGATATCATGTTTTTTGGTCTTCATTTTATAGATATTACAAAAATCATTGATCTATTGTCTGGACCAAAGTTACAAAAATCGTATCGGCGAAAAAATCGTCGAGGGTCTGTTGCTGTCCTTATACACACTTGCAAACGTGAGCTTGAGTTCGGCTCACTTAGTGTGTCCTTGGAGGCACAATGCCTAGGTTCACAGCCCACGCTGTCACTTTGACCGGAACCTCTTCCGTCTAGGCTTACTCCTAGGGAAGCCAAAGGGGGTAGACCTTAGTTACTAGATGAGTTAGAGTTAAATTCTAGGAGTTAATTTTAATTTGTTAAGGTTAGAGGGGATCCTAATCCTAAGATGCTAAGGCAACCATGCAATGTGCAAGGGTTAGCATGAAAGTCAAGTCCTTTCCCTAGGTCAACTAAGACTAGTGCCTAGAAATTGGGCAAGGGGTCAACTATGTTAAAAGGTGTTTCTTTACAAAAGATTTACAAGTTATAAATAGTTTTACAAAAGAATAGCTCAATAAAATAAAACCATGTACATTTACTTACAAGATTTACAAGTTAAATAATGATAAATTACAACAGCAATCTAACCAAGTGTTTGTTCAATGTGTGCACGATATAGAAGATCAAAGCATCAAGTTACATCATCATTTACACAAGATTATCATCAATACATTACTTCATCAATAAGATTACAAAGGAGAGTTGAGCACAATTATTATGAAGATATTGAAGACAATCTACACTCTTTATTATTAAGCCCACCAAGTATTATTAGATTTGGCCAAGGGTTAATAATTAGGCTTTTCTTAAAGATTTATAAATTTTATTAGCTTTCACCAAAGCCTCCTCCTCCTGTTGCCAAATAACTGCCGGGTGCTCAAGATAGTAAGGCAACGAGGCCCACCCTAGCTTCCACGGTCAGCCCTGATAGTAAAAGTACTTCCCGGAGAGGACACCCACTTGGAGCGCCACGGGACANTTGGCCAAGGGTTAATAATTAGGCTTTTCTTAAAGATTTATAAATTTTATTAGCTTTCACCAAAGCCTCCTCCTCCTGTTGCCAAATAACTGCCGGGTGCTCAAGATAGTAAGGCAACGAGGCCCACCCTAGCTTCCACGGTCAGCCCTGACAGTAAAAGTACTTCCCGGAGAGGACACCCACTTGGAGCGCCACGGGACAGTCCCCTGCCTCTACCCTTCGTTGTTTTCGTCAAACCCGTTTTAGATGGTGGAGATGGTTGTCTAAGGTACCCTAAAATAGTCTATTAAATATATATAACAGTTAGGTAGACTTTTAGGTGATTAAAAGAGTGTTTTGAAAGTTTTAAGGTACTTTTAAAGTGTAAAATAATGAGATGGCCGAAACTGAACTTGCTCAAAAAATGTGTTGCTTAAGCTTCAACAATGAAATATATCAACACATAAGAAGCAAAGTAAAGAGATAGCTGAAAAGAAATAGAGATTTATCACATGCACATCAACATTAGTTTGATTAGAGACAATAGATCCAATGGCAAGAACAGCTTGCCTTAAGAGATGAAGGAAGAAAATTTAAGTGTTTGCCAAGTTAACCATTCATCAAGTTACAAACCCAAGACGTGGCTACCAATATAGATTAAACAATGAACCAAATAACCACTTATATGTTAAGCACCTTAAGAGATATTAAGCATGAAAGTAAAATATGTGCTTAAGAGAGATTATGAGCTTGAATGAAATAAACTAAGCAAGATACAAGGAAATTATTAAGTGTGTTGCCCCAATGGGCTTAAGATATGATATTAGGTCTAAAACATAAGCATTCAAGACATTAAACCATTTAGATCAATCACAACACAAGAAAGATAAAGCATTAACACTTGTCTCTACCTCTTTGGGGGGTTCCTTTCCCAAATAGGTAGCTTATTAGTTATCTTGTCTTAGTTTATTAGAGTGTTCTTAGATCTTATTATTAAGGCAAACTTAGCAAAAGAGAAGCAAGAAGGAAAGTAAACTAAATAGCAAACTAAACTACAAGCTAATCTATAAACAATCAAGCATATACCCATGCAAGGTTGAGAAGGTGCCCTCACCTTCTAAACCTTGCGGCAAAGCTAGAAGAAAACTCAAAAAATTGAAAGGAAAAAACTAGATCTACCCACGTCCTAGCCTACCCACAAGCTTGAAGAAGAGGGGAGGCCGTACCACTTCCTCTCTTACACCTCCAGCTTGAACAATCAAACAAAAAAAAAAGGAAAAGTGCACTTCTAAGCTAGAAAAGATAAAGTGGGGTTAGAGATAGCTACCAAATTCCCCCAAGGGGTCTTGTAGTGTTGTGTGTGTCTCTTTTGGGGCAGCCCAAAGCCTCCTATCAGATCTGATATACCTGTTAAAACAACAAGGTTTTCTTGCTAGGATGGCTACACACAACCAAACAAAGTTAAGGAAACCCTTGCCCTTTTGGGGCAAGAACTTTCCACAAGACAAGATATAGATTTTAAAGTATTTTTGACCTATCTAAACCAATATATGCTAGCTGAAAAATGATATGGATGTACAACAATAAAGAACAAGGTAATATATCTAGATAGTTGGAGTGTGAGAAGCTACAAGTGACCCTTCCCTTCTAGAAGGAGTTCCCAATGGAGCTTTGAAAGTGAACCTGCAATACTCTTCCAAACTCAAGCATACAAGAGACAAAACGTTGATGCAATGATAATAAACGACACTTTAATTTACATCACACATCAAGATTTATAGATTAATAAGCATATGCATTACTAAGCCTACTTAGATAACACTTAACCTAAGATCTAGTGTTGCATGAAACAAGAAAGAACATTAAACAACATTACCTCCATTACATAAGAATGACAAGCATACGCATTACCCTTCTTGTTGTCCTCCAAAGCTTCCTAAAATTATTACCAAAAGAAGTGGTCTTGGAGAGGAATACTCCAAAATCCTAGAGCAAGAATGAAGTGAAATGGAAATGACAAGAGAGAGAGAGAGTGAATTGTAAATCAAGTAGCATAACAATAGCTCAAGATATGGTAGTTTGGGGAAGAGAAAAGGGATCTATTTATACTTGGAGAGGCAAACCTACCCCTCTTGGATCTAAGCCAAGTGTTCAACACCAAGCAATAGAGTAGATCTCTAGGCTAGGGCGCACTTCCTAGGGTTTGCACAATAGATCTAGGGTGTAGAAAAATAGAAAAATTAAGTAGATAGATCTTGTTGTAACAGATATCAAAATCGACTGCGCTGCCCAAAGTTCAAGTACGATCAAACCAACGAAATTGGAGGCGTTTAAGGATGGCTATATGAGCATTTGGAAGGGGCAATGCCTATTATTGTAGTGACTGGATCTGCATTTTCTTTGGTGGATCCTCAAGGCTATGCATTGGCAAAGGATTTTGAAAAGTGCCTATCTTTTGGTCCATCACCAAGTGATCGTGAGACAGTCATGGTGTTAAATGCTGCTGAATATTTCAGTCATTTTTGGAGTCATGATGCATCTGTTACTGAGTTGTGTAGCTCCCTGGTTTGTTGTGATAAACTCTCAAATAATACAGTCAGAAATTGACATGACAATATATAGTGAAGATACAATAATTGATGAACAATCCCGAGCAACCTCTCACAAGGACTTTATTTATAAAGAACATCTCTCAGCAAATGCAATTGAAGAGGGAACTGCAAATGGCGATCTTCGAATTGGTATTTTCCATGCCAGCAGGTATACTCCAGATGAAGGTTTTGTTCGCCCCAGCAATAAAGGCGAGGCATCTCTACTTGAAATCTTAGTTCCTGGTCGGAAGCTACAAAACAGAGCATTGCATGGAGATCTTGTTGTTGTGCATGTTTTTGTGTCTGGAAATGCTGAGAAGCAGAAGTTTGTGGAGCTAGACGATGGGTCTATTGATGGTGAGACACTAAATATTGCACAGAATGGCTCTTCTCATTATGGTGTTCATGAAAGTCTTAATCTTGTTGGAGATGATGAGGAAGAACATGAAAACCATCCAGTCACTGTGAAGCATGGTGTAATAAAGGATGAAATTGTTGGAATTATACAAAGGGCCCAAAGAGATTATGTGGCTTGTTTAGATGAAACTAAAGAAGTGGCAGTTTCGGTGTTTAACTCCAGAAGGCAAGAACAATTATTGTGTGTTCCAATGGACCAGAGAATCCCATTGGTGCGTGTGGTATCGAGACAAAGGTCTCAACTTTTGGGGCAAAGATTTGTTATACGAATAAATGGATGGATACGATTGTCAAGATCAGGTCATTGAAATCGGCGGACATTACCGAAAGCTGGAATCGGACGAGCATAATGGCATCATTAAGGAAATGAGCTAGGAAATATCATGAGGTACGATCAAATCCGGCAACGTTTGTTGGAGCAATGCCCTCCTTATTTGAGCCATATTTCGAAGATTTCTTCGTGCGGTTTTCTGATACATACCATGTGCGAGCAATCAAGCTGGATATATCATATCTTGTCTCTCATTGCAACAGAATCATCTCCTGGATGGCCACTCTTGCACAAGGCTATTTAAATGGTAAATGTTCCAAGTTCTCAAACTCAAGACCGAAAATGTCCGTGGTTGAGTGGGCACTACAATTTGTCCGATAGGCGTGAACAAGTGAAAGGAGCAAGAGCAGAGGTGACTCATGAGAGTTTTTTGAAAGGTGGTGAAATTGGAAATTCAACGGAAATATGTTTTTAAACTTTGAATTGGACCATATCTCTCGACACCAAAATCGTGATCTCGCATGGCAAAGATTTTGCAATACATTTATACACCATCCTATCTAGTCCCTGAATGAGATTCGCGAATTCAAATGATGCCATGAAATTTCTCGGGAAATGGCTTCTTCACGTCGGTCGCTCACCTCGTTGGTCGCATGCATTAAGGTTTTTCATGCGGACGTGAGGCAAATTAGGGTTGTTGCGCGTTGAAGAAAGCCAAGAGCCGTTACTCTAAAACCCTTGTCCAGACTGGCAGAAAAGAGGTCAGAAACGAGGTCAGTGAATAACCAGAGAAATGGAGCACGGGTCATATTGGAAGAGGCAGAGTTCCAGATTGTTTAAACATAGAAAAGAGAAGAATTAGGTCTATATCCCCAGAGAATAATCAGGCAGCGTTTAAAGTGTTTACGGAAGCGTTTCGGCATCAAAGGAATTATCAATACCCCACTTGTTGAAACGATTTGTAACGGTTCGAAGAGCTGCAACAGGCTGCGAAAGATGAGCCAGATGATGATTCGAAACCCCCTACATGCGAGACCTGTCTTTGACAACGAGGAGTTCGGGCACGAGTTCAAACGTTTCTTTGCCTGCCCATCGAGACGTGGTGCGCAATTTCCTGGGCGACGGGATCCTCAACGCCAACGAGGAGCTCAGAGGAAACATCAGAGTATTTTGTAGATGCGCCCATTGAATAATGAAGAAATATCTGCGAGAGCTTCTTCAGTGGCAGAATTTGATACAGCTAGAGCAAATAAACTGAGCATCCGTGTTAATGGCTCTTCAAAGAAGGTGTTCAAATTTGATCGTGTTTTTACTACCCAAGATGATCAAGTGGTTGTTTTTGTCGATACTGCACCAGTTGTCGTGTCAGTTTTGGATGGATATAATGTGTGTATCTTTGCCTATGGGAAAACTAGAACTGGGAAGACATTTACCATGGAGGGATCCCATGACAACAGGGGAGTAAACTATCGGACATGGGAGGAGCTCTTTCGAGTAGCTAATGAGAGAAATGGATTATTTAAATATCATATCTCAGTGAGTGTATTGGAAGTTTACAATGAGCAGATTCGTGATCTACTTGCATCCCCAACTCAGCCAAGGCATACAGTTAAGAAGCTTGAAATAAAACAGGTAGTAGAAGGTGTCCATCATGTTCCAGGACTTGTTGAAGCACAAGTACACACCATGAATGAGGTCTGGGAAGTTTTGCAAACTGGAAGCAGTGCACATTCCTCGAGGCACAAGGGATTTGATGAAACACGTCGTTTAGGGCTTCGGCGTGACACTGAGCAATTTGTGAGACAGGCTTCTTCTGTCGATGGGACAGGAATGCTCGTCGTGGATTCTGTGGTTCCTGGAGGTCCAGCCAACAATCATTTAGAACCGGGGTATATGTTGCTCGCCATTCAATCATAAAAAATTGGCAGGGATTTAAATACACATGTTGAGGATCTGGATTTAAATACACCCCAGGCACTTTTTCATTGAGTCACATTCTAGCGTGGCCTTGGCGATTATTCACGGTTTCTTTACCTCTAGAGACTCTCTCGAAAGGAAAGATCTCCATAAGCTGTGGAATTATCCTGCATCAAGTGATACACACCAAACCAATGGGTGTGCATACGGTTACTAAAAGCTAATTAGTCTAACCTCTGCGTGTCTCAACAGAAGGCTGAACCATATCATGAATTTGAATGGGTGAGAAGCCATGCTTTTCATTGGAATGAATGCTGCCATTAGCGTGAGAGTGTCTAATGAACTAGGAGCTGGACATCCAAGAGCTACAAAATTCTCTGTTAAAATCGTGGTTGCAACATCCGTATTGATTGGCATCATTTGCATGGTTATTGTTCTTATCATGAAGGACAAGTTCGCCATACTTTTTACCGACAGCGAGGTAGTAATTCCTTGCAGTGACAATGCTTCTAAACAGTGTACAAAGATATGCAAGTGGATTTCCTGAAAGAAATGGAGAATAAATGATCACTGCATGCTTTTGAACCCATTGGAGAATATGCCAGAAGCCTCGAGAAGAAAAACTATGATCTTAGATGGTTTGGTCCAAACTTTTGAGGACTCCCAACTGGAGATGAAAACTCGAGAATTGGGTGTGGGTGTTTCTCCAAAGACTATCTAGAATGACAGACTGGATAAAGCTGGGAAATGAGGCGTTGCTGGAGGACGACAGAGGTTTGCAGTCTAAAACGATTTTGTCAAGTGTATCGCCCAGATTATGCACACCTAACCAAAGGCGTTTACAAGCTGCCCTAAGTCAGTAATGGTTCAAAGTGCTGGCAGAGGCACCTGGCAGTCGCAGTTTTCCATGAAGGCGGACCGCTTCAGATTCCCGGAACACGAAGAGTTCTAGATTTCTCTTTTAAAAAAAAGATTGATGTATGTAATAGTGAGGAGCCCGGAAGCCTTTTGGAGGCTGGGTTTGTAATGCATTCTTTTTTATCAAATATAGAACAGAGTGTCAAGAGATTCTATACTTTGTCATTGTCTAATTCCGTTTTCTTCCTGTATTATTGTTTTTGAAGTTTTTCATCACTGCTCTTTCTTCCTTACATTCATTATTTCAGCTTGTAATGGTTACAATTCAGTACAACCTCTGCTGTAGCTAATTTGAAGCATTCCTTAAGATGCAGTTTTTCCTCTGTTTTGCTGTGAGTAGAACAAGACCTGCATCCTAATTGTGTTGCTTATTTACAAGTTTTATTTGTTCACAGCCTTTCCTCTGTCTTTCTATGAGTGAGACAAGACCTGTGTTCAGATATTTGAAGTTTGGTGTTATTTCTTCTATTGAAAGGAAGATCAGATACTTGGCTTTTTCTTTCAGTTTTGTTCATCCCCTATCTTCTATCCATACTCATGATTTTAAAATGAATTAGACAAACGAGGTCATGCCTTTTGTTTCTGATCTATAAATGAGTGGAATGACTATTTTAGACCTGGTTCTAGAAGCCTCCTATGACTGACCGATCAACAAGATTTATTTCTTTTAAAAATGTGCCAAGGCTTGGCTCTTTTACAGCCTAGAGTCAACTCTTGCGACAACAGATCTAATGGCATGTAGGAAGTGTGGGATTCGTGCCAAGGGAGATGGAAAGCCTCAAATAATTTTTTAAATAATTATTTGTTGAGTTCCAAGGTGAGGGAGGGTGCACCACTCTTGGAGGGCGCACCTCTTGGGATGAGGAGAAGAGATGAGAGGTGAAGAATAGGTGTGATGTGTTGGGATCACACAAAGGCTCATGGAGAGGCATGGGATCCGTGCCTAAGCAAGGTGAAGAGTCCATCTCAAATTAAAAAAACGTAACTTTTATTGGAGAGGGAAAAAGGAGGGCGTAACTCTCTTGGAGAGCGCTCCCTTTGGTTAAAAATCAACCCAAACTCAAGTATGGGTGAGGTGGAGTGATAAGGATCACTACTAGGGATGATAAGGAGGTTAAATGAAGTGAAATAATAGGAGAGGGAGCCACACTCAAGTTACAATTAAATTAAAAAGTGAAAAACGTCAATCCCCCTAGGGGGGCGCAACTTTTGAGTGTGGAGGTTGGAAAAGGGGTTAGATAAGGTTAAAAAGGGTTGGGAGGCTAAGGTTATGCTTAGGGGGTCTCTCTCTAACCATCATTTCAACATTTCACATTATCTAACTCATTATTACAATTTTTACATTTTGCCATGTTTAGACTTTAGCAATTAAAATTGCTGTTATAGACTGAATGACATTCTAGGTGGACTAACCCATGGCTAAAGTTGTCTGACCGAGCTGAAACTTGGTCCATGGATGTAGGGGGTGCTATTCCATTTCTTTTGAGCACAAATACCCCTATCAAAAGTCCAAGGATCCAGTTTTTACAATTATTGTTCAAAAATAATTAATTAATTAAATAATTAAACCTCCAAACTTAGGGAAATTTAATTAAAAATTAATTAATTAAAAAAAAACTAACCTAGACTCGACGGAATTCCGTGAAACTTTCTATGATGTCTTGCATGGTCATTTACAATGAATTCCCTATATAGTTACCGAAACATAAGCCCATTGGAACACCCTTCACCACTTTGGAGGACATATGTAAAGTGCGAGGGAAAAATTCAAGGGAAATCATTAAGGTTGGAAGGCCCAATGATAACCTGAGGATAAAAAACCCTCAGTGAAATGAATTCTCCCAGTGAACCGATGCCAAGGTAACTGACCTAGACATGACTCATGCAGACCTATTACATTATTAACCCACGCAGGGGTGCGGAAATTCCAAGTACAAAAATAAGTGTTGGGCCAAACACAACCCTGTAGAACCAAAAGTCTTCAACAATACTGCATCTGATGATGCATCACTTCATGGCACATGAGTTGACCACTGGTGCTAAATGGGTAGTCAACAGGGTCCAGAAAACATCGTTTCGTATTTATCGCCAAAACATCGACAAACATCGACCAACTTAAAAAAATACAATAATATTCATTTTTAAATTTTTTTTGAAACATTTAAACCAACAATAGCATCAAATAGACAGATTGCCACATGAATATGGAAAGAAAACTGATATATAAGATGTCTAGTGATACATCACACATAAAAAATGAATCATGTCCTAAATCCTGATTCTCGAGTCATCAAACTGAAAAAATATAATAAGTGTATCTCATGATTGTCATGACTCATCATGAGTCATCTACAATGAAATCAAGTAAATACTAAATAAACTATCGATTCTCTCTACCCCTTTTACGGGCAAAGGTAATTGCTGCAAAAAGTGCTTTTCCTCTAGCACTAGGAGTAGGTGCCCTTGAGGCATGTGTGCCTCATACTGGAGTCAAACATCCTCTAGAAGAACTAGAAGACCCTCGAGACCGATGTCCCCTAGAAGAAGGTAGAGGAGGTAGACTACTAGTGCTACCACCGGGCCTGTCTCCCTCTTACTGTGACTGTGGCTCTGCTGGTAGCACATTCGCAGACTCGGCGTGAAACTGAATATCCTCTGGAACATCCTGATTCAAGTACTCAGAGATAGCACGATCATCATCACTATCCTCTAGCCAATCAAGGGCGGTCTCAATAAAAGGTTCCTCGACCTCCACCCTCCATGCAGCAGTGGTGTCAATCTCATCCAATGAAATAGCCTTCGCATCAGGTTTTTTCTCAAGCTGCTTCACCCACAGCCTGATATTGTAGTAGACGTAGACCATATCATTAAGGCGGGTATCCAACCTGTAGGGGGATCATAAATTAATTTACTAGAATGTAAAGGAGCATAAAATTTAAATGACAATTTAATAATTTATAATTTTATAATGAATTTAAAATTTCATTTGAAATTCTCTAACCTGTTGCGCTTTTTGGTGTGTATTTTTTCAAATACACTCTAGTTGTGCTCACAACCAGAAGAGCTACATGTCTGGCTAAGCACCTGAATTGCCATCTTCTGTAGAATAGGTACCTTTGCGCCATAGTTTTCCCACCAAGTATCTACAACGAATTAGAGAAACATAAGAGAAGACAATGATTTAGTTTAAAACAAAGAAACAACTTAAGAAGATCAATGATTAATCTGATAAATTGAAATTTGAAAAATGAATTTTGAAACTTAGAAGTTAAAATAAGGTGAAACTTACTTGGCATTATGTTCTTCTCGTCATTTATGGCCATCTCAAACCCAAATAAGCCAATGGACCTCTTATAGCGTTCCAACTCTTGGGAAAGCTCTAATCGGTCAGCTGCACTTGGCACCATCCTCTGGACACACTCAAAGAAGCCAGACATAACCTCTGAATCAAACTTGAAGCCATAGGTGTAAGAGAATGCAGGGTTGAGGTATAACCCTGCAGCGTGAATGGGGCGATGGAGTGTGTTGTTCCATCGGTCATCAATCACCATCCATATCATTTCTTTTCTCTCATGCCCTTGAACCCCCTTGTCCACATAATAAGCACGAATGGACTCTTTGGCCCTATCCATGACCTCATATAGGTAGCCCATTGCGGGCTTGTCCCCATCGACTAAGCGAAGAACCTTTACCAAAGGTTCACTGATGGTGCACACCTCCTTCACCGCATCCCAAAAGCTCTCCTGGTATGCAACTAGCCTCATAATGGCTTGCCCCTCTTGTTTACTGCTAAATGATAAAGTACGCCACTCAGGTGAAAGGAACATTGCCTGCAATTCCCACCTAGAATTCAAAAGAGACTGAAGAGAAATAAAACTAGTGGCAAAGTGTGTGATGGCAGGACGCACCAACTCTTTGTCACCTGTGAATTTTATCATCAAGCTAAGTACAAAAGCATGATTGTATATGAAGTTTGTGATGCTCCTCGCTGAATCAATGACATTCTTGATCCAATCAATCTTTCCCATATCCTCTAACATCAAGTCAAGGAAATGAGCGACACAAGGAGTCCAAAACAGTGTAGGATACCTGGAAATAAGCATCCTACCAACAACCACATAATTTGCAGCATTGTCCGTTATGACTTGGACAACATGCTGTGGACCTACATCTTGGATGAACCCATCCAACAAGTCACAAAGTAATGCTGCATCCTTGACATGTGCATATGCATCCACAGATTTCATAAACATTGTCCCCCTGGGACAATGAACCAAGAAATTGAGAAGGGTCCTACCCTTCCCATCAGTCCAACCATCTGACATCACCATGCATCCTGTGAAATGCCATGAATCTCGAAGCTCCTGCAAACTTTGAGTGTAATCGGCCTTTTCATATTGAAGGATGGGCCCTCTCAACTCCTCATAAGTGGGGGGCTTATACCCTGGGCCAACAATACTAACAACCTCAAACATGGACACGTAGAATGGGTTCCTAGCAAAATTGAATGGAATATCACTCCATAGAAGGCATCTACCCACAAGTTTGTCCACTTCTTCTTTCTCTTTTTTTTTCAACATGGACCTGATAGACAGTTTTGCACCGGGTGTGGATCTTGGCACAAAAAATGGTGATGTTGCTGTAGGCATTACAGACTATGAGGAGTGGATCTCACTAGACTTCACTCCCATTGCCCCAAGAGCGTGTGTGCTTGACTTAGATATTGAAGCCATTTCTTTTTTCTTGGCTTCTGCGTACTTTTTGTTTTCTGCATAGTCTTCAAGTGCTTTTGTGGCCTTCACAACAAGCTCTGGGCTTGAAATGGGACAAATCTCCACCTCATGCCCTGGAATTTTCGAAAGGTAGTATTTTAGCCTGTATACCCCACCGATCATTCTTTTCCCACATAGATTGCATGAGAGATATTGTCGATTCCCTGGATTAATAGGCTCACCATACTCCCAGAATGGATCCAATGCCTTTGGCATCTTTAATATGGAAAAATATGAACCCAGGGCAAAAAACAATCGTTTTTAGCATGTGTTATTGATGAAAAAATGAAAATTTAAAAATCAGAGATAAATCAATTATGTATCTAACATTCAAACTTGGTTTTGAACCCGAAATAGACATGATTTTTTTTAAACTAATTTACATCGACCTAGGGCAAGAAAATCCCAAAAACGTTTTTGGGCATACATGACAAGAAAGAAAATCACATAACAATGGCAAAAAATGGTTTTTGATCCATCAAAAATCTATTTTGAAAATGTAAAACTCATTGCCACTAAAAACCTATGAAAATCTATGGTGGAAAAATGAGAAATAATGGGCAAATTTTTTTACTTACCTCCAAATGCAAAAACTGGGAAATGGACTGAAAATTCCAATGCCAAATCCACAAATCTGACCCTTGAATCCACAAAATCCCAATGGCAAACTCTTCCTTGGCTGGTTGGATGGCTTGGCTCTCCTCCTTGGCTAAATGTAAAAATTAAAGCTAAAAACCCCTCACGGACTACTTAAACCTGTGGACTTTAGCGCAGGTGATTTCCTCCCATCGACTCGCTATTTTTTCCGATTTTCTCAGCAAAAACCACGTTTTTTTTGGAAAAAATTGCCAAAAAATCGGCCGATTGTTTCAGCGAGTTTTTAAGAAAAACTCGTTTCCTGGGTCAAATTGCGATTTTGGTGATTTTCTCCCGATTTGTAACAGAGGTCTGGACTCTAAACATTTATTGTTTAATTCTAGTTTAGATTATGAATGTAAATGGTGTAATTTTATTTCATGCAAATTTATTTTGGCTATATTTTGTTTAATTTTGTTTCCAAGGAAAACCTTGCAGGATTTCTCCCCACTCTTTCCTGGAATATTTAGATGGAGGGCAGCTCAATCGCCAGCCACAATAGCCATTGGTAACCCCACAAGACCCCATTGAATTTGAACCTATGGCCATTGGCCTCCTTGTTGGCAACCTGCCTTGAGTGGATGGTTCAACTGATTGAGCTGACCTTCGGGGTTTGTATCTTATTTTTTTTTTTTTAATTTGGTTATATGTAATATTGAATTTATTTAATTTTTTTTAAATATTAGGTATGCTTTATAGTTTTACTTGTGTTACTTTGTATTTGTATTTATACTGAAAATGTGTTTTTGATTGCTTGATTCTATTATTTTGGACCTCAGAAAACGACCATTATCTTATTTGAAAAAATTGACAATCTATTTTTTTTTAAGGAATGTAAAATCGACACTACAAATTCCTATGAATGTAAAATTGACACTATTAATTTGTGTGAACGTAAATTGAAGGTAGTAAAAATATTTGACTGCCACAAAATTTGTGTTTGGCAGGCAAGGGTGAACGTCAAATTTCAACATTGATTGGATGTGAAATGTTAATGAATTATGATGGTCAATTCTTATAAAATCATTCATCAAAGAATCATATTATTTTATATTTTAAGTTTTACTAATTTACATAAATTTGAGTTCTCTTTAAATTTTTTTACATATTTTTTAGGTAATGTACCTATAGTCACATGGCTCTATGGGTAGAATCATGAGTTACCAAGTCTACATGACTCTTCACCTTAGATGGGTCGGATTGACCCTAACCTAACGGATCTAACCCAGAGGGGGGTTGACCCACCTAAAATTGCCAAATGCCCCCTAAAACCACAGAGTTTTAGCAGGAATTATTGAGTCAACATAAACAGTGCCATATGCTTTCAGGTTTGACTCTTTGAGTCTTGACTCTTGACATTGTACAGTTTATTATTTGAGAATCTGTGTTTATTTTGGTTAATGAATCATAATTTCACACAATGGTCCATGACGATTTTTAATCTTGATGGAAGAATGACGACATGATTGATCGGGATTGTATGATATACTCTATTATATTTAGATACGTTATTTTTGCATTATATTCTATGTATTTGCATTATATTCTGTGTATTTGCATTATATTTAGTGTAATCTCTCATATATATATACAGGGAATATAATTGGTCCCACTCTCTTGCCCAAAAGCGAGAGTGAGATTGCTGGTACCATGCCAGCCCACAATATACTCATTTAAGAGCTCAAACATGTCACTTATGGGAATTGAACCTGGGTGGGGAGGTTAACAACCATATCTCCCAACCACCCGAGCTAGACCTAATTGACAATCTTTCACATACAACTACAATCTAAAAAAATATTTTTCTTTCTATGTTTTTGTATTTATCATGGCGTCTAGTCATTGTCGAGTTAACTGATGGGTTTTTGCTGAGTCCCATGTCAAGTTTGACTCTTCAGCTAAAATGAGTCTTGTGCCGAGTTGAGTCTTGTCACTTTGGATGTACCTTTACACCGCATGCACCCTGATTTAAAAAAAATGGTGTTCTAATCCCTGTGTCTGCATCTACAAACCCTTGGTACTTAGTTACTATCAATTCTAAATTTGCAATTCTAGTTTGCTACAAATGGTAAAAGCGAGTGAATGTCTATCTGGATTCTGGGCATGCTTCCTGTATATAAGTTATGTAGTGATCAAGGCCTGTCATCTAATAATCTGTATGGGCATTGCTCCACAGAGGGAGTCTCTATTTCTTGGCCAAAAGATAACCCCTTTCACTCCTGATCTTTAACATTGCATAATTCTCGACATAAAAGGAGTAGATTTAAACCCAACCCAATGTGAAGATTTTCCTTCCGAAACTGAAAGTTCAGCAAAATCATTGTTGTAGTGAAAATAGCTGGTAGTGACCACTTTTTCATACATGAGCCAAGCAAAAAATTATACCATGAGACAAGTTCTATGTCAAGAGAATAGTATAATCGTCTAACCTGTTGTACACAGTGGTCTGTTTTATTTGAGAATTTAGCTATGCTTTTCACTTGCCATCATTTTCGAGTGTACAAGAAATATCAATCAACTTTATGTTAGGGAAATAGGCTTCAAAGTCACTTATTTTGTTGGGAAGTTATGCCTATATAGGCATAATTTTTTTCTATTTTTGCCTCTGCAAAGCAAGTGGTCAAAGTAATGTAGCTCAGAATCCAGAATTAGTATATCTGTGGGTTGGATGCTATTGTTGTTGTAGCACGAATAACTATTTATCGTACATAAAATGTGCTGGCATTCAATCAAAATTGCTTTATACAAAGATAAAACATAGAAGATACTGATTATCGAGGAAGGCAATGAAAGCTTCTTTCATTCTTTGATTCCCAATCGGCCACTGCCTATCAAGAGGGGTGGGATGCCGTTTCACAGTTAATGGTGTGTGATCGCCTGGCCCGAATTAATGACCATGATGGCCTCCACTAATCAAATGCCCCCCTTGCAGGGGTGCATTGGCCCACAATGAGTAAACATTTTACTTGGGGGAATCGAACCTTGGTGGGGGTTGATAACAACACCCTGCTTTCACTGACCTGGAAAGCTGCCTTTGACAAAAGATATTGATTATGGATGCCGTACAGTCATGATAGTGTATTTACGGATAAAGAACAAAATGTAAGACTGGAGGGAATGCTAGTTTTTGGATGTCAATGGTGTTTAACATCTCTCACTGGGTTCACTAGTAGGAGGAATATCTCTGTTTATAACGGGAATGTAATGTAAGGGAAAGAATTACCTTAAGCCTGTCTTTTCTTTTGCATGATGTACTTTCCCATTCCCATTGGCCATCGTTGGACATGGTACATATTCTCTATCTTTCGTTGTTCCTGCGCTTAAAGTTTCTTTCTCTATTTTCAAGTTTAAATCCCAGATATTTGTCTAGCAGCAGACTTAAGATGGTTTGGTGTTTGTATCTGTGGTAAATGTGTATTAAGTTCAGAAAATCTGTGGCACTTCCTTGCTAAAGCTGGTGATGCAAGTGAAAGATTTATTATTGAGAAAAGTCCTCGAGACTTACAAAATACAATGTAAATCGTATGTTAAGTAGTTGTCACAGGTTCATCAATTTCCACCAAGTTTTGAGTCTCAATGAGCTATGAGGCTCTTCTGCTTTCAAATTGTTGATCCAAGATATTTAAAGATTAGATTGCCTGAAGCAGATGATTCTTTTTTATAATGGCTAAATGCTTGTTGTCTGTGAAGGATTATTATAATCCCAACCTGAACATGTTTCCTTGTTCAGTTGTAAGAATTATGAGAAACTTTCAAGTCCCACAAAAAAGTATTTAATATCGCTACAAGATTATACCAAGGGATTACTTACCTTTTCAGGTTGATTCAGTGATGTATATAGATTAATTGTTACAAAAACTATAGTTATTTTTAGCTGTGAACTTTTTAAAATGAAAGTTTCTTTTGGTGACCTCAAAACTGTTATGCTAAAACGCATTTTTGCCCAAGATGTGATGATTTCAACGGCATTTTCTAAAGCACATGGTTTAGAGCATGATGAGCTCAGTTACCTCTGGATCTTCATTTATCACGGTTATCTGTTATCTTATAGTTGACTCCCAAGTCATTAACATTTAGGCTGTTAAATTTTGCCTATATCATGTTTTAGTCATGACACTTGCCATTTGCTCTATCATTGTTCTCCTTACCATTATGATGATTTCAAAGGCATTTTCTGAAGCACCTGGTTCAGAGAATGATGAGTACAGTTACCTTTTATCATGTAGTTGACTCCAGAGTCATTAAAGCTTGGGCTGTTAAATTTTGCTTGTATCATGTGTTAGTCATGACACCCGCCATTTTCTCTATCATGGTTTTCCTCGCCACATGATCATTTTGTAGTTGACTCCCAAGTTAGTAACACTTAGGCTGTTAAATTTTGCCTATATCATGTTTTAGTCACGACATTTTCCATTTGCTCTATCATGGTTTCCTTTACCATGATGATGATTTCAAAGGCATTTTTTAAAGCACATGGTTCAGAGAATGATGAGTCCATTTACCTTTGGAACTTCATTTATCACGGTTATTTTTTATCTTGTAGTTGACTCTCAAGTCATTAACACTTAGGCTGTTAAATTTTGCCTATATCATGTTTCAGTCATTACACTTGCCATTTGCTCTGTCATGGTTTCCCTTAATATGTGATGATTTAGGCATTTTCTAAAGCACATGGTTCAGAGAATGATGAGTTCATTTGCCTTTTGAACTTCATTTATCACGGTTACCTTTTAAGTTTTATCTTGAAGTTGACTCCCATGTCATCAACACTTAGGCTATTAAATTTTGCCTGTAGCATCTTTTAGTCACGACACTTGCCATTTGCTCTATCATGGTTTCCCTTTTGTTTTTGGTTGAGAATTGGAAGTTATTTACAACTAAAAAATTTGTTCTAGTGCTCGCATTAAAGTGTTATAAAAGCTTTATATGTTGAATACCAAGACGACCCTTTTCCTTATGTTTTGAATAGTTGCCAGTGGCCACTGCACAGAAATCTTATGTTCTAATTCTGATGGCTGGTAAATTGTCATGTTTTATTGCAGTGTCCTAATGGGCATACCCTGTGCTCCAACTGTAAGTCAAAAGTGCATAACAAGTGCCCTACATGCAGACAGGAGCTTGGAAATATAAGGTGCCTAGCATTGGAAAAGGTTGCAGTCACTTTGGATCTGCCTTGCAAGTATCATGATCTTGGTTGTCTGGATATTTTCCCGTACTATAGCAAGCTTAAACACGAGGCCCAATGTACTTTCAGGCCATACAATTGCCCTTATGCAGGTTCCGAATGTCCTATCACAGGGGATCTTCAGACACTTCTGGCACATCTAAAGGATGATCACAAAGTTGATATGCACATTGGTAGCACGTTCAACCACCGTTATGTGAAAGCTAATCCACATGAAGTTGAGAATGCAACCTGGATGCTGACAGTGAGTATAATATAGGGGTTTGTGCTGTTCTCTTTTCTCATTCGCTGGTAATGGCGTTTCTGCATTTTATTTTATCTTAACTTTGTTGTGACAAACATCGGTTTCTCTTCATTTAAGATTCAGAGCTTCTTCAGTTATGACGTCGTTCAATGATGTTTTTGACCTCCACTGCAGGTTTTCCACTGTTTTGGAGCTTATTTTTGTCTTCATTTTGAGGCATTTCAGTTAGGCAAGTCACCAGTATTTATGGCCTTCCTTCGCTTTATGGGAGATGATAATGAAGCCAAGAATTTCAGCTATAGTCTTGAAGTAGGGGCAAATAGCAGGAAGCTAATATGGCAAGGAGTGCCTAGGAGCATTCGGGACAGCCATTGTAAAGTTCGTGACAGCTATGATGGGTTAATCATACCAAGAAGCATGGCATTGTCCTTTTCTGGTGGAGATATGAAAGAGTTAAAGTTGAAAGTTACTGGTCGAATCTGGAAGGATCAATAAGCTATGAAGGTTCTCTAGTTTTGTGACCGAGTGATTTTAAAGAAAATCAATATTTCTTCCCAGGTCATTTGCTGTAGTCCTGAACTGAAAGAGTAAGATTTTGAAGGATCACATATTAAGATTATTTGCTGTACTCCTGAAGTAGAAGACTGCTATTTTAGAAGGATCACATCTTTAGATTCCATTGTAGTTGGCAGTTGTATTTTTGACATGAATAGTCTGAGTGCACTTTGGAAGCAGGTTTTGTTCAGGTGGCAGTAATTCAGACATTTGGCCGTATCTTATAGCAGTTAATGGGTTTATGTTATTTTTTATATGATTTTGAGTCGGCTTAGCATCATGCAAAATTGCCGACTTACAGTGGTGCTCCAAATTGCAACTTCCATACAACGGACTTGTGCTCAATGCCTGGTCGATGGAAACCTATCTTGAGAGGGTTGTGTTTTGTATGAAGTTCATAGTCTAGTTGGACTGCAATAGTTCTACTACGTAGGATATATGAATTCATTCTTTATTTGGGAGAAACGTGTATACCAATAAACAAGTAACCTGTAGCATTTGTATTTGTTATTGAGCTATTTTTGATGCCTGATCTGTTAAAACAATCAAAGCTGTTTTGTGTCAGATGTTTTGATGTTAGCAGTCATATTTGTCAGTGGTTTTGCATAATTTGTGGAGGCAATTGAGCAGTTCATGTCTTCTCTAATATCAGGAGGTGATAATTGCACCAAGAGAAGCAAGGTGCTTTACAGCCTAGGTGAGGGGAGATTATGCTAAAAAAATGTGGACTACACACTTGCATAGATCCATGTTAATCCCAGATCTATTAAAAGGTAGGAAGTTTTCACTGGATTATATTTTATTCTCTCAATGCTTAATAGATCGCAAGTTAAAGATTTATCCCAGTGTTTTGTTTTACTAGGTCAATGTTCCAAGGGTCGGGAGCTGTGTCCTTAATTTAGATGATGAAAATGCACAGAAGATACTTAACTAGTTATTAAAATAAATTTTCTGCACTAGATTACGAGGTTAAACTTGCAAGAACATGTGATACTAGTGGGATTCAAATATTTGGTTGTTTATCCTGGAATAATCTTATCAACCTTCTTAAAGGCTTGTTTATTCACAAAAGAAATTTCTTCACAGTGAAGTAAAACTAGTTTGAACAATTAGGTATTACGGAAATCAAACACATAAAGAAACCAAGATACTCAAAAGAGTTCTCTGTATTGGGTATGGATTACAAGCAAGTCGAGTCAATCCACTTTATGAATGTGGGATAGATTGAGAAATACAATTAAGTGAAATAAGACATAAAAAAGTCGACTTTATTAATGTCCAATTCTAATATCTAATAGACTATTATAAGCTAATATTTACATTAACACCCTCCCTTAATGGTCAATCTACTATCTACACCAAACTTATCACGGAATTTTACATATTTTTTTGGAGCCAAAGGCTTGGTGAGAATGTTTGCAGTTTGCTCCTCTGTGTGACAGTGCTGTAGCTTGATAGATCCATCCTCTACAAGTTGCTTGATGAAGTGGCAATGTACCTCAACATGTTTGGTATGCCCATGAAAGACTGAATTCTTGGCAAGTTTGATCACCACTTGATTGTCACATAACATGGGTGTTGGTTGTGTTTGTTGCATCCTGCATATCTGAAAGCATCCTCCTGAGCCAAACTGCCTCACAAGGTCCTTTCATTGTTCCCCGATATTCTGCTACTGTCGATAATGTTATTGTTTAAGCCATTATTATAGTTCTTTGCGTTTCAATATATAACAATAGCATAATACAGGATCACTGAGAAATACACAATCACAAGAGACAACATTTATTCTGGGAAACCCTTTAGGGGAAGAAAACCCAACAAAACTTCCTTATTATAGATAGCCAATACAATGCCAATAGATAACTCAAGCAAATACAGAAAGTCCTCTCCTAAAGATGCGCCTCTCTCTCTCTCTCTCTTCTCCAACTGCAGTTCCGAAACTTGTCTCTCAATGAGCAAGTGAAGTGTGGATCTAAGTGAGGCGCTAGCCTCTTTATTTATACAAGACTGGCATGTGTGGGAGTGTCCTTTCACTGGCAGGGCCGACTTCTTCTCCTGGGTGGTTATAACCACCTTTATTATATTTCGGGGCTTCTTTAATATATTCTGGGGCCGACTTTTCTTTCTGCCTATTACAATTACATTATGACCAATCCGCAAAAGAGGATTTGGTCCTTTTACAATAGCCAACATGATCAATCCATAATGGGGATTGATCCAATGAATAATATATCAAATAATAATAAGAATACACTTTGCAGTTACATTATTTCAACACTCCCCCTTCACAAGAAGGGTATTCTACAACAACATCAGATGAGAGAAAGGCCTTTATCATCAACAACATCAGGAGGACAACATCATCAATATCATCTTGGAACACTGACTGACGTATCTATAAATCATCGAAAGTTTTTTTCATCGACAACATCATCATTCTCAAAGGAATGTAATCATCATCTGCATCAATATGTATTAGTATAAAACTAATACATCACCATCATCACAGCACGAGGCTGGCTCATCATAATAATACTAGACTGGCTTTATGTCACAACTATCAAGTCGGAAGCACAGTTCTAGTCTCATCTAATAGTTTTGCTTTACGTCACAGCAACAAAGTTGGAAGCAAGATGCTCGTCCTGCTTTACGTCACAACAATCAAGCTGGAAGCAGGATACTAGACAGGCTTTACGTCACAACTGTCAAGCCAGAAGCTCAGTACTAGTCACATCACATCTTCTTGCTTTACGTCACAACCATCCGATTGGAAGCAAGATACTAGACTGGCTTTGCATCACAGCTGTCAAGCCAGAAGCTCAGTACTAATCACATCACATCTTCTTGCTTTACGTCACAACCATTCGGCTGGAAGCAAGATACTAGACTGGCTTTTTGTCACAGCTGTCAAGCCAGAAGCTCAGTACTAGTCACATCACATCTTCTTGCTTTACGTTACAACCATCCGGTTGGAAGCAAGATACTAGACTGGCTTTGCGTCACAGCTGTCAAGCCGGAAGCTCAGTACTAGTCACATCACATCTTCTTGCTTTATGTCACAACAATGAAGCTGGAGGCAAGAGATGTCTCATCACAGCAGTTGCTCTCCCTTTCGAGGAAGGTCATTTCGGACTATACCAAGCTTATCTCAAAAGTGCTCAAACTTTACACGAGAAGGCTTGGTCAACACATCAACAACTTGTTCATCTGTGCTAACGTACTGGAGTTTTATGGCTCCTTTCTGCACCATGTCACGGATGTAATGATATCGAATCTCTATGTGCTTCGACTTGTCATGGAATACATGATTTTCTGTCATCTTTATGTAGCTCTGGTTGTCACATAGGATTGTGGTTGCTTCTATCTCTCGGTCAAATAGACCGGTCAACAACTTTCGAAGCCATATAGCTTTGCAGCTGACAGAACATGCATCAATGTATTCTGCTTCCGCTGTGCTGAGAACAATGTTGAATTGCTTTCTACTCTGCCATGAGATCATCGCTGATCCCAAACTAAAACAACATCCCGAAGTGCTTTTCTTGTCAGAAACACTTCCTGCCCAATCTGCATCAGTATATCCACTCAATGTGAAATCATGATCTCCATCATAGCTGAGACCACAATCTATTGTACCCTTAAGGTACCTTATCACATGTTTTGCAGCCACTAGGTGAACATGTTTGGGTTCTACCAGAAACTTACTCAAGGTGTTCACGGAAAAACAAATGTCTGGTCTGGTGTTCGTCAGGTACATCAGTGATCCAATAATATGACTGTACAACGTGGCATCAATCAATTTTGACGAAGTGTTGACCAACAGCTTCAGCTTCGCTTCCATGGGTGTATTCATGGACTTGCATTCCAACATGTCGAATCTCTTTAGGATTTCGACTGCACACTTCTCTTGGTTAAGGAAGATCCTCTATGGACTCTGCCATACCTCAAGACCTAAGAAATAATGCATTAGGCCAAGGTCTTTCATTTCAAATTCTGAGGCAAGTCTCTTCTTACATTCAGTGATGAGCTTTTCTTCTCTGGTTAAGAATAAGTTATCCACATATAGCAGTAATATCACTGACTCATCGTTCATAACCTTGAAGTAGAGGTTAGAATCTGCTTTTCTCTTGGTAAAGCCCAAGCTCGTCAGGAAATTGTCTATCTGGCCATACCAAGCTTTAGGAGCTTGCTTCAATCCGTACAATGCTTTCTTCAACTTGCAGACATGAGATTTCCCGTCTTCAACTTCAAATCCTTGAAGTTGCTCTATATACACTTCCTCTTCGATGACGCCATTTAGGAAAGCTGTCTTTATGTCCATCTGGTGCAACTTCCACTTCATTTTAGTTGTAAGGGCTATGATGGTTCTGATCAAATTGTATCTGGCTATAGGAGCGAATGTCTCTTCATAGTCAATGCCTTCCTTTTAAGAAAAACCACGAGCGACAAATCTTGCTTTATACCTCTCAATACTTCCATCAGTGGCATGTTTTATTTTGAAGAGCCATTTGGAGGATACCACATCTTTACTCTTCGGTCTGGGAATTATTTCCCATACTTCGTTCTTTATTATGGATTGTTATTCCTCTGTCATGGCATCTGCCCATTCTTTCCTCTGAATGGCTTCTTCAAAGCAGGTAGGCTCCTCCTCTAGAAGATCACACATCAAAGCCGTATAACTAGAGAATGGCTTTGGTCTTTTCACCTGTCTCGTAGTTCCTTCGAGAACATCATACTTCTCTCCATCTTGAATAATCTCTATAGCCCAAGTTGACTTTCTTTTATGGAGGATCGTCATTTGAGGAGGTTCTTGAACTTCTAATATATCATGGTCTTCTAGAATTTCCTCATCAGGGGAAGTTACGACTTCCCTCATTGGTTCTACGGCTCTGAGAACCTCCCTCACTGCAGTTCTGGGATTACGGGTTCCTCTTCGTATACTTCTTCAAGCTGACATCTTCTTGATTTCTTGAGCACTACATCTTCATCAAAGGTCACATCCCTGCTGATCTCAATGTGACAGTGACCTGGTATATAGATTCTGAAGGCCTTGGAGACCTCACAGTATCCCACAAATATTCCCTTCTTTCCTGAAGGTTCCAGCTTGTTTCTTTTCTCTTTCGGTATATGAATAAATACTGGGTAGCGAAATATTTTGAGATGGCTTACCTCTGGCTTCTTTCCGGTGAACATCTCTTCCGGGGTCTTGAGCCCAAGTGCACTATGGGATAATCGGTTCTGCACATATACCACTGCCATCGCTGCTTCTGCCCATAAACACATAGGAAGATCTTGATCATGGATCATAGTCTTCACAGCTTCCATTATCGTTCTGTTCTTTCATTCAGCTACACCGTTTTGTTAGGGATTATAGGGAGTAGTGAGTTCCCTCTTGATCCCAACATCTTTGCAGAGGTTCACAAACTCTTTTGAGGTATATTCTCCTCCATTATCTAACCTGAGTATCTTAATTTTTCTTTCAGAAAGATTCTCTATCAAGGCTTTGAATTACTTGAACTCGCTGAACACTTCATCTTTAGATTTCAAAAAATATACACAGGTCTTACGAGAATAATTATCAATAAATGATACATAATATACATACCCACTAATGGAGGACGATGGCATTGGGCCACATACATCTCTGAATGAATGAACTCTAGGACTCCTTTTGCTTTACTGTCTCTCTTCGGAAAAGGGTTCTTGATATTCTTCCCTTGTGCACATCCATTGTATACGCCTTCATGGTCAACCTTGAGTTCTGACAACCCTGTGACTGCTTTGCATATGTATGGTAGCGCCTTGTAGTTGATGTGAGCTAATCTTCTATGCCAAAGTTCACATGAGTTTTCAATGGCGTGGGTCATGGCAGCGTCTGAGTGACCCTTTAGTTTATACGAGCCATTTTCTTCACTTCCAATGATGATTGCTTCATTTAAGGTTTCTCCTTTAGCCCACATAAGAACTTCTCCATCTATAAAGACAACTATGAAACCTTTCTTTTCTAAAGCTGAAATGGAGAGTAGGTTCTTTGTCAACCCTGGTACATATAGTACGTCCTTCATTTTTAGTAAATTCCCTGAATTCAGTTTGTAGTTTGATTCTCCCACTCCCTTGATGGGATATTAGTAATAATCTCCAAGTGTCACTTTCTGAGAAAACTTCTTTTCTGAGATACAAGAGAGAATGTCTCTTTGTCCCGTCATGTGCTTGGATGCACCAGTATCAATGAGCCAAGTGTCCTCTCCAGGTGTTACAGACCCCGAGAGGGCCGAGATTAAGACATGGTCTTTGATATGCTCTCTTATCATATTTGTGGGTGGCTCTTCATCTTCGACTACATGGGCATGGTGCCTCTTATGTTTTTTCTTGTATTCTTCTCGTCTGGCTAGACAAAATTTTGCAATGTGTCCCATCTTATCACAATGGTAGCATTGTACAGATGAGTAATCTCTTTCCTTTCGTTTTCCTTTCTTCTGAAATCTCCTTGGATGAGATTCTTTATCATTGAATTTGTTTGGCGGTTGAGGCTCTTTATGAGTCTCCTTTTGGAAGTAGGGTTTCTTCCTTCCTCTTTTGTGTGAGTAGCTAGGGCTTGCTCATCATCTCTTGCCAGTAGCACTTCACGGTTAGCTACTCTTGTTTCTTCTTGGATGCATTCTTCCCATAGACTATCAAACTTCAGTTTTTCCGTTCTGGCACATATCGTTTGGATGAATGCATCCCAAGGTCTCGTGAGACCATTTAGGGCCGTCATTATGAGTTCGTCTTCGTCTATGGTATCTCCAATTGCTTCTAACTGTTCTTTGAATTTTGAGATTCTGGAGAAATATTCCTGAATTGTTTCTCCTTTCTGCATCCTTGTATTCTTCAGTTGAGTTCTTAGATTCATCTTCTGGTTTATGTTCTTTCCTTCATACAGTCTGGTCAAGGCATCAAACATTTCTTTCGGAGTCTTCTTGGATGACACATAAGGAATCAGGTGGTTTTTGATTGAATCTGCAATGATTCTTTTGGCCCTGATTGTGTCCTTTTGATGCTTGGCTTTTTCTGCAACATCGTCGGGTTCCAGAATTTCTCCTTTAACGAATTTTGCTAGGTTATTCTCTTCAAGAACGAGTCCAATCCTATACTTCCAGGCACGGAATTTTTCCACACCTTCCAACTTGTCAACAAGCTTAGTGCTTGCAGACATCTTTTACCTGGAGCTAAGAAAATGACCAAAAAATGAAAATGCTCAAAATCAAATTTTGAACTTACCAGGAGGTGCGCTTGGCTGAGGCGAGTAGCTTGGTGTGTTTGGATCTGAGAAAGTCCAACTTTTTCTCCTCCAAACTTGATCTGCGGATTTCTGGACTGGTGCTTTTGGTTTTCTGGTACCTTTGGTACTCTAGTGCTTCTGGTACACTGGTTTTCTGGTACTTCTGGTACTTTGTGAAACTAGGGTTTCACTTTCCGAGAGATCTAGCCACTGAAAAGGTGCGCTGAGAGTGCCAAAGTAATCCTTGGGGGAGGGCACATTTTTCTAGATAGTTTTAGGGCTAAAATGCTTCACCATAAAAAACCCCTAATTTGCATGTACGACAACAGTGACGTTTTTCACTCTTGTGAAAGATGATTTCTTCAGCTTGGCTCTGATACCATGTTAATGTTTAAGCCATTATTATATTTCTTTGCATTTCAATAGATAACAATAACATAATACAAGATCACTGAGAAATACACAATCACAAGAGACACAACATTTATCCTGGGAAACCCTCTAGGGAAGAAAACCCAGCAAAACTTCCTTATTATAGATAGCCGATACAATGCCAAGAGATAACTCAAGCAAATACATAAACTCCTCTCCTAAAGATGCGCCTCTCTCTCTCTCTTCTCCAACTGCAGTTCCGAAACTTGTCTCTCAATGAGCAAGTGAAGTGTGTATCTAAGTGAGGCGTTAGCCTCCTTATTTATACAAGACTGGTACGTGTGGGAGTGTCCTTTCATTGGCATGGCCGACTTCTTCTCTTGGGTGGTTATAACCACCTTTATTATATTTCGGGGCTTCTTTAATATATTCTGGGGCCGACTTCTCTTTTTGCCTATTACAATTACATTATGACCAATCCGCAAAAGGGGATCTGGTCCTTTTACAATAACCGACATGATCAATCCACAATGGGGATTGATCCAATGAATAATACATCAAATAATAATAAGAATACACTTTGCAGTTACATTATTTCAACAGATGAAAGGGCTACTGCATGCTGCTTCTTGTTAGTCCTTGTGATTGCACCTGTGCCAAGGCTGAAAACATATCCAAAAGTGGATTTTCTATCATCAACAGAACCTGCCCAATCAAAATCTGTATACCCACATAATCAAGGGTCTTTTCTTCTACTGTACAAAATGCCAAAGTCAAGTGTCCCTTTCACATATCTCAACACTCGCTTCATTGCAATCCAATGCTCTACCTTACGCACTGTCATGAATCTAGAAATGAAGCTCACAATGAAACTCAAACCAGGTCTAGTGGCTGTAAGATATATAAAGTTACCTACTAGTTTCCCGTACACTGACTCATTAACTGCTTTAGAGTCAGTGTTGGATGAAAGTTTTACCTCTTTCTCCATAGGTGTAGACAAGATTTTGCAATCTGTCATTTTGAACTTGTCAAACAAACTCTTAACATATTTTGTTTGCGAGACAAAATTGTTGCTATTTGTTTGTCAAACTTCTACACCTAGACAATAGTGTAGGAGGCTTAAATTAGTCATGTCAAGTTTTGCTCATATTGGATTTGATCTGTTTTATAATACTTTCATCACTACTTGTAATAATGATATCATCTACATATATGACCAGAAGAATCATATCATTACCAACTCTTTTGACATACATATTGGAATATGAAAGACTCCGCTGGAACCCCTGTTCATCTAAGTATCTATGAATATTGATGTACCATGCCCATGGTGCTTGCTTCAGACCATATAGAGCTTTCTCCAGTGTACAGACCAAATGCTCATTCCCTGAAACCTGAAAACCTTGTGGTTGATAAATGTAGACCTCTTTTTGCAAATCGCCATTGAGGAAGGCACTTTTAATGTCCATTTGATGGACCTTCCAGAAACTGTGTCACCATGGCTAGAACAAGTTAGATGGTGCTCATCTTTGCTGTAGGAGCAAAGGTATCCTCATAGTGAATGCCTTCTCGCTGAGAGAACCTTGTTGCAACCAACCATGCTTTGTACTTGTCTAATGTACCATTTGCTTTGTACTTGACCTTGTGCATCCATTTGCAACCAATTGGTTTCTTTCTCGGTGGAAGAGTTGTGAGGTCCCAAGTCTGATTTTTAATCAAACTCTCATGTTTGGTTTCCATGACCTCTTCCCACAGGTCTCCCTTTTGCCTCCTTAAACAACTGTGGTTCGAAGATTTTTTGAACATTGGCCATCAGAGAAAAGTTGACTGTGTTTGGTCTATGTTTGCTCTTTTCTCTCGATGATCGTCCCTCGATCGTTTCACTTATTTGAACATCTCCAATAGTTTTGTGCCACCACTTGGGTATCTTCTTGGGATTTTCATCATCATCTTCACCTATATCTGTGTCATCTGAACGCTGATTTGGGTTATTTGCATAAGAAATTACCGGCCTAGAAGACTTCTCATGCTAAGAATCCCCCCCCCCCACTTCAAGTGGAGGTGCCCGAATCTTGAAACTTGACACTTGAATCCGTATCCACCACTGGCTGCTCGGTAATTTTGAATCCAGGAGAAGTGTGGAAAGATCCAACTTCCTTGTCAACATCTCTACTAAAACTCTCTTTATTGGTATCAATATCAACTAACTTGTAGGCTTTAAGATCACTGACTTTGGGCTTTCTTGCAGACCATGTTTCCTCTGGGGTCTTCTACGTCACCGCCATCGTTGGAGATCCATTCAACAAGTATATTGTTGTGAACACTGCTTTAGCCCAAAACCTGTTTGGAACACACATGTTCTGTAATATACACCTGACCATCTCTGCGATAGTGCGGTTCCGCCTTTCAACCAGTCCATTTTGTTGTGGAGTGTAAGGTGTAGTGAGTTGTCTTTTGATCCCATATTTAACACAAAAGTTATTGAATTATTTGGAACAAAATTCGCCACCATTGTCAAACCTAAGAGAGGTAATGTGACAACTTGACTTATTTTCTACCAAGGCTTTGAACTTTTGGAATTCATTAAACACGTCGGATTTCAGTTTCAAAAAATACAGCCACATTCCTACTATAATCATCAACAAACTGAAGGAAATACCTCACACTGGCGATTGATGTCATGTTCATAAGTCCACAAATGTCCGCATGAACTAGTTGAAGAACTATCTGTGCAACTTTCCATGTTTGTCCTTCATCAAATGATGCTCTGTGTTGATTCCCTGCCTGGAAAGCTCCACAAACTCTCTGGAGCTGCTGTTGAGTGTTTGGAAGTCCATCTACAAGAATCTCTTGTGCTCACTGAGAGAGGTAGGTCAAGTTGAGGTTCCCATACCTCTGATGCCATAGTGTACTGATAACTGATGCACTCTTGGTTTCTAGTGCATGCTCTTTGACCTGTCTAATATCCACCAGTTTGAACAATCCGTGGTCCTTGACACCAAGAGCAACAATCTTCTTGGTCTCCTTGTCAATTATGTAGCACTTGTGATTGCTAAAGCTGACATATAGTTGGGGGTTGTGTCACATAATATGACTAATTGAAAGCAGATTAAGATCCATACATGGCACGTAGTATACATCGAGGGAGATTAACATTTTTGCTCCAAAGAAAATCTGCACATTTTCTTTACCAACGTTTGTATACTCCTCACCAACATCGAAGATCATTGAACCCTTGGAAGAACAAGGCATGTACTCTATCAACCAATACTGCATGTTGGTGAAATGATGTGATGCATCTGAATCAATAAACCAAGCATATGGCCTGGGATGATTTGCTTGTGTCGTGGTCATAAATGCATAGAACATTGACTCCTCCTTTGTATGCTTTGTGACATGAGCCTATTGCTAAGGCCCTCCCTGGTTGGTTTTCTGGTTAGCCAACCTCTTTCTACAATGCTTCTTCACATGGCTCTCCTTTCCACAATAATGACATTTGATGGTCCTTTGATCCTTGGTGACATCCTCATCGTTGCTTTGCTTTGTCTTCTTGGTACACTTACCTTTGCCCTTTAATTTGGCACAAAAGGCCTGCTCATAACCCTCTATCTCATGGATACTACCGAATTGTTTCTTCTATCTGCCATCTTGTAAGAGCTTATTGCAAAGCTTAACAAACTTCGGGTCAACATTCGTGGAAGTGATGCTTAGGGTCTCAATAAAGTGCTCATAATCACGTGGTAACATTTTTAGTGTGATTACCACCATGCTTTCCTCCATCTTTCGATCAATGGCCATCAATTGTTCTCGAATATCTTTGATCTTGAGCAAATGATCTTGGAGGGATGCATGCTCATCCATCATCTTCGAAAATAACATGTTCTTTAGGAACAAGGCTCTGCCTTTTTCCGATGGCTCATGCAAATCTTTCAAATGTGTCTAGATCATTGATGAAGTCTTGCATGTTTGGACCTCTATAAGCATCTCATTTGTCATGAACAACTTAATCAACATCAAAACTTCTCTATCTTTCTCATCAAACTTATTTTGGTCTTTACCTGCAACTTCAGGTTGGTAAGTTTACCAAAGACAATATTCACCAGGCACCTRTACTAAAAAATGGCCAGCATCTGCTGCTTCCATGTGTTGTAGTTCTTGCCTATGAACTTTTGACTCTCTTCTAGCATAATGTTGGGTAAAGATTCCATAGGTGAAGGTTAAAAGTAACAAAAAAAAAAGAGAGTAATATGTTGAAAAACTTGSAGAGTTATAATAAATATGCTCCAAAACACATAGATCTAGGCAAATTTGGTTTCAGTGAAACCCTTTGGTTCTTTGATGTGCTACGCTAGCGATTTCTTGACCTGTCTCTGTCGACAACAATCCCTAGATATTCACGCTCCCACAAACTTTATGGGGACTACTGAAGTCAAAAGACTCGAAACCTTGTCTTTCAAAGGCCCGAGACGCTTGATACAACTTCGAAGATACTAAAGTCGCAAGAGTGGAAACCTTGTCTTTCAAAGGCTTGAGACTCTTGATACAACTTCGAAAATACTGAAGTCACAAGAGTGGAAACCTTATCTTGGAAAGGTCTGAGACTCTTGATACAACTTTTAGAACCTAGGCTCTGATATCATATTACAGAAATCGATCACATAAACAAACCAAGATAATTCAAAAGAGTTCTCCGCATTGTGTATGTAATGAGAAAGCGAAAGCTTTTTTATATACGATTACAAGAAAGTCGAGT
The DNA here is from genome assembly GCA_032191745.1 of Picea mariana. Lineage (NCBI taxonomy): Eukaryota > Viridiplantae > Streptophyta > Pinopsida > Pinales > Pinaceae > Picea > Picea mariana. Next base: position 213,349 of record JASDQU010103926.1, read on the forward strand.
CAATCCATTTTATGAATGTAGGATAGACCGAGAAACACAATAAAGTGAAATAAGACAAAAATATAAAATAATCTAAATTCAAATTGACTTTATTAATGCCTAAGTCTAATATCTAATTGACCATTATAAGCTAATATTTACTTTAACATTAGGTAGCATGAAAGAAATTGCTCGACATTGAAGGAAAAACAATTTGAACAATTAGGTAGCTCAAATAGAATGAGAGATCATTAAATTTTTGAAGGGCGGATAATTAAAGTTTTGTTTTGACATAAGCAATTCCAATGGTTTATTTTGTTGACAAGAATTTGGACTTTCTCATGCGTAGACATATGCAAGAAAGAAATTGCTCCAAACTGAAGGAAATGGTTTGAACAAGTAGTCCAGTTTGAGGGAAAATCATAAAGTTTTGTTTCGAGATAAACAAATCCAATGGAACGTTTGTGCATGACATTAATACAAATATAACATGTAATACAAATTGTATCATCCAAAGACAAAATGATTAAATGACACATTGATGAATACCATGGTTTAGGCATGAGTTTGTGGTTTAATAACAAAGTGGTTTAGGCATGAGTTTGTGGTTTAATGACAAAGTGGTCAATGTGGTTTAACAACAAAGTGGTTTAAGCATGAGTTTGTGGTTTAACGACAAAGTGGTTTAGATGCACTTGAGGTCCATTATAATCACTACACTGGTGATAATTGATAATTAACTTGGTTATTGTTTGGATAGTATGCTCAAGGTGAATAATTATCATTTGGATCTTGTCTTTGGGCTTTCTACTATGTACTTTATTGTCTCTAAATTTAGTGGTGCTTTTGAATAATATCTTTTGATATTGTATTCAAATATAGTAATGCATCAACTGTGTTGTAATGAAAGGACTTTTCCCACATTTGACCTTTATCTAAAATGTGTATGGTAAAATGATTTCACATAGCAATGATTAACAATTGGTGTTTAGTATGAGAAATTTTATTCATCGATATTGATTATGCATATGAAACTTTCATGGCATATGATGTGCAAAATTATTTACCATTGATTAGCAATAGGTGTTACTACAAGAAAAACAAGTTTTTTTGGATATTTTAGTGGGGCTTTTAGTGTTATAAGATTGGTCAAAATTATAAAAAAAAACCTTTCACAAAAACTTTTGTTAATGAAAAATAGATTTTGTATATGTTTTAACAAAAGTTTACTCAAATTTAAAAAAGGTGGTTGAAGGTTTTAGCAAAGGTTTTTTCATTGATGCTTCTCATACAATGTGGTGCCTTGGTATGCCACTATTTAAGACACATCGATGCATATTGTTTCCGCCTTTATACACACCTCGGGTTTAACATGGAAACACTTAATCCACTGGGTGTGTCCTTGGGGGCAAGTCTCGAGCCAAGGTATTGTCACTTGATCCTTGACTCCTCCGTCTAGGCCAAATCCTAGCGAAGCCAAGGGGGGCAGTCCCTAAAGAAAAAATACTAAGGCTCAAAACTAAATCTAAGCAATTAGTGTTTTAGGAGTTTATTGCAAAAGACAATACACAAGATAAAATATAGACTAACAACATATATTATTCATACATTCATGAAGTAAAAAGACTCATGGAAAAGATATTCAATTAGAATCTACTTGCACAAGAGATATTTAAAGGATACTGGTGCTTGCAAGTGAAATAACTATAAGCCTTGATAAATAATTCAAATGAAATAAAGTGTTGCTTTACATAATGAAAATTTTGAAGCAAATGGCTTCTTAGAATGTGAAAAGTTGAGACCAGTGCCAATGGGATCGTGTAACGTGTTGTTGAAGATGTGATGTACCCTATGGAGATTGCTTTTAGAGTTTTATTAATCTTGGATTGGTTATTATTGCAAATTTCCACTGAATTGCACTAGCTGGACTTGTAGTTGAGCTGCCAAAGATTGAGCAATAAATTGCTCAAATTTCAGTGTTCAGAAGTTGAGCCGATCATTTTGACCAACTTTTTTCGCATTTCCATCCCATGCAGGGCATTGTAATAAATGAGATTAGCATGATGAAGTTGTAAAAGACTTGGCCACCCAAGACTTGATCATGGGCATATACTCCAGAGTGTTTTTTTTTCACTTGTTAATTATCTCTTGCTTGAGAAATTATTCATAGGCGAGTTATAATTTATAAGTTTTTTCACTCAAATCACCTTCAAAGTTGGAGTATGAGCTGGTGGTTAGGCCTTGGCATGAAATTACAATGTCTAGTGTCTAAATGTTAATATTACCATGCTAGGTCATCTATATTGAGTCATATGGAAATTGTGCCAAGTCCTCCCTAGTTTTTTTAATGTTTTAAGTCAATAAAAAATTTCCCCAAATCGAGATATTTTAATTGTAATTGGTCAATAAGTTGAAAAAAGTAGTACTAGGAGGCATTATATTCCTTGTGGGTATTCATTTTCACATCCAAAATACCCACTTTACCTAAGCACCACTTTTTCGAGAGTAAATATTGAGTTTTACTCAAGAAAAAAATGATTTTCTCTCAAAAAAGGTAAATAAAAGTCAAATAAAAGACAAAAATCAGCAAAGGCTATTTTTGTGGAAACATGTTTTTAGTTAACTTTCTCTCTCTCTCTCTCTCTCTCTCACACACACACACACACACACACACACACACACACTTCACTATGAATTAGTGACAATTGAAGATGAGTTAGAGTGAGTTAGTGGGGCGTTCTCTCCACTAGATGGAGATCCCAAGAAGCAAGGTCCACTCTCTAGCATATGTGGCACATTTAGGGAAGTGGGTGTCAATGCCAATGTGGTCACCACCTCCTCTTGGCAATGTGGCGACCTCTCCTCATCTTCCACTCCACATGGAGAATTATAAATGGAGTTTGTGGAGTTGTGGCATGGATCCACCATCCATTTGTCCATTTTGCTTTGGGATTGACACCCTCTCTCTTTGGGAATGTCACCCGATTTGCTATTTAACCAAGCATTCTCCTCCATTGTCAAAGAGTTGTAGGGGAGAAACGCTTGTGAAGATTGTATTGTTAAGCATTCATGGAATAAAAGCAAAGACTTTGGAGGTCAAATTGGTGTTGTGCTTTATGTGTGTGGATAAATGTTGTCTTGATTCAAGTACATGAGGTAACCTTTTATTATGCTTTGCATATGTTCTAATTAAATGAAGGTATTGTTTCCTAGATAGTAGAATCATTCAAGACTATGTTGATTGTTTGATTTTTCTCTCTTTAATAGTATGAGATTATTCATTTGCATAATTTTCCGGATGGATTAACTCACTATTGAGATCTCATGTGTAGGAAGCATTTTGTTTGATTGGAATTGGGGAGTGCACACCCCATTTGTGAGGCATTTTACATGCAGGTTATTCATCCTACAAGAAGTGAAAGGATTTTCCTTGCGCATCCCTAACATGATTGAAGACTCTAAGTGGACAAATCCCTCTCCATAAACACTAAAAGGACTCCATGGCCCAAGAGAAGTTCCACCTTGCAGGCTTAATCTCTTTCTCTTTCTCACAAAAATTCTACATATTCTTTGGTTACCATTTTACTTGCATGCAAGATCAAAGTTTTATCTTTTTCAAAGTTAAATCTAAGGTAAACTTCTATTGCATGCAAAGAAAATTTAGATCTAGTTTTGTACCTTAAAGTTTCATTTTTAAAAGTTAGATCTAGATAACATAGGAAAAGTTACTTTTAGCATGCTTTCTTTCTTTAAATTTTAAACGGCTAAAAGCAATTATTTTTCTAAGGAATTTAAATCCATATTTGGGAAATTTAATGCCACTTTGTTTGTTGTCCTAAAACAGAAAACAAAACCACCAAGAAAGTGTGTCTAAATCTTGCTTTTTTGCTTTCTAACTTACTAGTTTATCATAGACTTTATTGAATAAATTTTGCCCATCTTCTAACATCTTTTTTGCAGGCTGTCCCAAAGTAATTTGGGACATTTTCCTCCACATTAACTTGCTATTTTTGCAGGTTTAGTGAACATCCAAGGGGAAACACCGTCAATTTTCAAGGAATCAGACCTTCCAAGACCACCCGAGGCACCTAACCTTTCTTCTAAATATTTTTTACTATGATATTGTAAGTTTAATGGTCCTCCACTAATAAAAGGGCCACAAACCTTCTTAAAAAATTATTGTAACCTCAAAGAAATAAGTGGGCTACTCAGCGCCCACCTCAAACTTGTTTCTGTGTCCCATTTTCGTGGTGTGTTTCATGTGTTTTTCATTTCACTATATAAAAAATAAGAAAACAACAATAAAATCAATCATAAACATTACAAAAACAATCCTAGATTAGATTTTTGGTTTATGCAAAGTAATTTGTAATTGCATAGTTAGTCTCCTTTTTGCAACCTTTCAATTTCACAATTTCTTTTATTTTGAAAATAAACCTTTCCCCTCAGCTCTCTGGTATATTCTTTGAACCCTTGCGAGCCTAGATCGATCTGGGGAACTCATCAAAACCGAAGCTGGTCAGTGTGGAGTAGATTAATTAGGACAATCTCAAAATGAGTTATCTTGATATTAGGAAAACCGCATGAAGGGAGTGTGTGAAGTCAGACAGAAACTTTGAGATCTAGTTTCCCCTGTGTTGGACCTCTGACACCTTCATTGAGCTTGTTGTTGAAGTCTTCGGGCTTCGAAAAGTTCTCTGCAAATTTCCAAGCAAAGAGATAGCCTCTAGAGAGGCCACACATTAGTTTAGTTTATTTTCAAGCATTTCAATTTTACAAACAATTTCATAATAATAACCACTCAACACTTTATCAACTCTAAAATTTCAAAGACATTCCCACAGGGTACTCCACATACTCAACATCATAACACATGATCTCATTATTGGCACTGGTCTTAATTTCTATATTTTAAGAAGCCATTTGATTCAAGTATTCACTTTTGCAAAGCATTATCTCTATCTTGAAGTATCCTTTTTTCTTATGATTATTTAATTGCTAGCATCTACATTTATCTAATTATATCTTATGCAAGTATATTGTTGAGTTGAAGTATTTATTTCATAAGCATTTTATGGTGAATGAATAATATATGCTGCTAGTCTAGATTTTATCTTGAGTATTGTTTTTTGCAATAAACTCCTAGAACACTAATTGCTTAGATTTAGTTTTGAGTTTTAGTATTTTTTCTTTAGGGACTACCCCCCCGGCTTCGCTAGGAGTTGGACTAGATGGAGGAGTTGAGGATCAAGTGACAACACCTTAGCTTGAGACTTGCCCCCAAGGACACACCCGATGGATTATAAGTTTTTCCACGTTAAACCCGAGGTGTGTATAAAGGTAGAAACATAAACTCTGATCTTGAACAAATACTTGCTCAATCTTTGGCGGCTCAACTGCAAGTCCATCCTAGTGCAACTTGGTGGATAACACATATTATATAATATAAAGCATCACTATATATATTGTTAAGCACCGATGTGTTATATCTCTTTGCACACCACATAATCTTGGTTACTGTAACAGTAACAATAACGACAACGATAATGGTATCATTGAAGGTAATGGTGTCGACATTGTCATAAGGATCATTGGTGTACTTAGTATGGTTGTGAGTGTTGGTTCTTCACCAATTAAAAACATGTTGATGCACGTTAATTGCATTGATGCTTGTATTTTATAAATAATCCTTGTACCTTAGAGATACAAAGAGAACTGATGTGTACATACATTGAAGGAGCATTGTTTCAAACTATAATCTCACACACATAGGTGTTTATATGTTGAACATGCATACACATAGACACATGATTTAAATGCATCAATGTGTACACATGAATAACACATCAATATGTTTTAATGTCAAAATTTCCTATTTCCTATTTATTATTTTTGTAGGTATGCAAACGCAACTTTTCATTTTTCATTTTTTATAAATTTCAATTACCGATGATAAACTAAAACAATATTTGTGATTATATTGATTTTTATTTTAAGCAATGCATTTGGATATAATCATTGCATTAATAAATTGTATCATTTAAACAAATATACCAACTTATTACACATATTTTCATTGTAATAATATAAATAATGCATATATTTAATCGGTAATAGTTTAAACTACAATAGAATAAAAAACTCATTATATCACATAAGAATAAGGAACCCTTTGTCATACAAAATGGGATATCATAAAAGTGCACATTAAACAAAATGTCAAAAAATAATTGTTACAATTATTGGTAACCTGTAGTCATACCAAATGGGACAATATAAAGATCTACGTTAAACAAAATGTTTGAGTTTTACAGACAACATTTAAAAATATAAAACTTATAAAAACTAATTATATTTATTATCATTCATCTCTCTAGTTGTTGTTAGTTCATCTAGAGGTATTTTCATTTTTATTCCTTTATTACTTGTAGGGGGTGTTGTACTTGGGTTATGTTAAATATTTTGTTGATTAGTTTGATTTTGTTTGACCTCTCCATATTCTATTTACAAGCATAGAAATAAAATATAATGAGTATGTATATGTTAATAGTATAATATACATGATTGTGAGAATCGATAAATTTACAATAAAGTTGAGTGCTTCATGAACAATACACATTATTTTGAAGCCATACATCATGACATCTTGCAACTTAGTTTCTGTTGGCTCCTCTCTATGCTTTTTTTCTTGCGAGTTTTATATGCTATGGCAAAGTTTAGATATAATTAAAAGTTTATTGTTGGTCCAACATTTATAAAATAAAGGCCGAATCCCGCTAGTGCGATTGGTTTCGATGAGCCTCATTCTATAAGGCGACCCATGTTCGAAACTTGGCTAGCTGGGAGGAGACACCTAAAATCTAGCAATGCTAAGGGTTGGTGTAGCTCAGGCGGGGTGCAATCCCCGCGTGATTTTTATGGCTTAGAGACCCCTAGGTCGCGGTTTATTAGATCACATGTTAGTCTCACAAGTCACAGACAAACTAGCTAAAAACAACATTTATAAAATAAAGGATTTAAAACAACATAACTTCTTACAAATTATTTGATTAACTGTTAATACTCAGAGATATACTTATAAACCATATTGAATCTAATGTTAGTTAAAGGTTTAGATGTTTTCTTTTGTACAAAAACACCTTGTAGAAAACATCAATAGATGATTGTAAATTAATTAAAATATTCAAATCACAATAAATATGAAATGTTAAATAAATATAATGAAAATACTCCACAATTTTTTCCATCAACCTTTTTTTGCTGTGTTGTTTTGTCTCATGTGATGTATGGGTTCCATTTTATTTTATTTTTTGTAATCCAAAACAATTGAAAATGAGTATTTCATGGGATAAAACTCATTGATTACACATATAAAAAAATCAATGATTACATACGTTTGATGCATATTGTTGTTGGAATAATTATTCTTGTGATTGAATTATTCTTAATTCTTTGACCATCTCATTGGACACTGACGTATTTGCTTAATATTTTTGAAAAATAAAAAGAAGAATAAAAGTTGATTAATATTTCTAAGAGGTAAATATAAAGGAATATTAATTTGGTAATTTTTTTGGACTTAGTAAATATATATTATAGAAAAATGTGTTTAATGATAATACTTTCTAAATGATTATTTTTTGTTATTGTACCAATTTGCAATTGCAAGTCTCACAATTCTCATTCCACTTTGCTTTGGAAACATTTGTACTTTTAACATAACTTGATTCTTGGGTTTATTAGATTCACTTTTGTTCTATAAGTGAAAAGAATATCTATATTTTCTATCCACTATATACCTCATATTATGCTTTCCCTTTGTCATTAACTTCGAGCACCACTCTTGATGAACCGAGGACTAGCTCATCATCATCTACATTCTTTGTAAGTTTTTTTTCTTCTTAGGAAGGATTTTTGTTCCCTCCTTGGGTTTCCTTGCATAATATGTGAAATCAAATGTTTGAAACTTGCTAGCAATTATTGTTTACAAGTATGTTATTAGTAAAAATTCAAAGAAAAATGTCATGTTGATAACGTTTTGATCCACCTTCTGATGTTTGAAACATTTTCATAAAACTTTTACATTTTTTTCCACTTTACACATATCAACAAATCAATGATTACATACATTTGATGCATATTGTTGTTGGAATAGTTCTTCCCGTGATTCAATTATTCTTAATTCTTTTACCTTCTCATTGTACATTGTTTTAGACATCTCGACCGACATGATTAAGATATCATTTCATTCGACGTTTTTAATTTGCTTAATCTTTTTGAAAAATAAAACGAAGAATAAAAATTGATTAATACTTCTAAGAGGTAAATATAAAGGATTATTAATTTGGTGAGTTTTTTGGACTTAGTAGATGTATATTGTACAAAAATGTGTTTAATGATAACACTTTCTAGATGATTATTTTTTGTTATTGTACCAATTTACAGTTTCAAGTCTCACAATTCTCATTGTCCTTTTCTTTGGAACCATTTGTACTTTAAACATAACTTCATTCTTGGGTTTATTAGATTGACTTTAGTTCTATAAGTGAAAATAATATCTATATGTTATTTCCACTATATACATTATAGTATGATTTTCCTTTCTCATTAACTTCGAGCACCACTCTTGATGAACCAAGGACTAACTCATCATCATTTGCATTCTTTGTAAGTTTTTTTCTTCTTAGGAAGGATTTTTGTTCCCTCCTTGGGTTTCCTTGCACAATAGGTGAATTCAAATGTTTGAAATCTACTAGCGATTATTGTTTACAAGTATGTTATTAGTAAAAATTCAAAGAAAAATATCATGTTGACCATGTTTTGATCCACCTTCCCATGTTTGAAACATTTTCATAAAACTTTTACGTTTTTTGTAGATTTTAACCTTGTACAATTATTTACTACAAACAGATTTTCATTAAAAGAACATAAAAGATACAATGGAAAATACACACATTACACAGAGATTTCCCCTAGAAACCCAAACCTGGAAAACCGACATATTCTATATTCATTCACTTTTTACATTGTTTATAATACAATATACATATAGGATCCTATAGCATCCAAAATCCTAATCCAATAACTTGGATTAGTCAACAACCCTAATTCCTTAATCGTAAATAGAAAACCATTGACGAAAACCATTGACAAAAACCATGTGCTGAAAAACTACCCAAAAATGGACACAAAAAATCGCCATTTTTTTTTTCGGTAGTTCTAACCATGCACAGAATATAACAGATACCGAAGACTTTTATCCACTTAGATTTCGAACAATCTACTCAAGTTTTTCCCCCGCATGTCACTTTAACCAATACACATAATTTAAACCCACAAATAATGTAAATTATGTTACTTGTATATTAATATTTTAAGTAACTTGCCTTGTTCACTTGGGATGTGCTTCCCTCACACTCACTCTAGTGGATTTTTTCCTTGATATTCTATTAACCATATTCTATCAACAAAATATCTACATAATGAAATATCAAAGTCATGAAATATGTTTTACAAAAGTAACAAATTTCAACCTAAAACTAAGCTAATCTCATGCTATGTCTTTGGGTTTAACGATGTGCTTTTAGAGTCATACACATTGGTGCAAAAGTTATATTAACACACATTGATGTGTTTACCTATGTGTTGAGGTCATTTTGCGCTTCCAAAAATTCTCTCCCCTTTTCTATTTTTCCCAAGTTTTTTTCTCCCTTTCTTTTCCCTCTTCTATACTTACCTGTTTTTCCCTTTTCTTCTTCCCCTCTATTATCCCTTTCTAGTTCTATACTTAGTCGCATTTCTATGATCGCGGGTTCCCGGGTTGGAAGACTCACATATCCTCATCTCCATCTATATCCTCACATCACGAGTCCGTCCGACCGCCGTTCCTTTCCATACTTAGCCAATTTTATGATCGCGGGTTCCTGGGTTGGTGGTATCGAACTCTCATGCCCCGTGTTTAGTGATATACATCTTGCACCCAAAAATTTCGTGATCTATAATTTGACTCCAGAATCCTCGAACTCACAAGATTCACTCTACCTACGATGAGTTCGTCTGACCACCCTGCCTTTCCATACTTAGTTGATTCTTCACCTCTTGTTGTCACAGATTCACAGGTTCCCGGACTCCTGGGTTCACAAAAGTTTCCAAGCATTTTTCGCTCCCGTCTATCCCCGCCACCTTCACGCCCTTCCCAATGCACATTAATTGTGCTTTTATTAGTGACAAATCACCACACAGGTTCAAAAATATTGGCATTAATAAGCGAAAATCTCGAGGACATCTCCCATTAAAACACATTAAACCAAGATTTATAGGAGATTATATTATCATCCTCCAACGCTCATTTTAAATACTATCAGGAGCAAAGGAACATTCTCATCACCTTATGGCTGCATATCAACAACATTTCTTTGGATATACATTGAATATTTTCGAGCACGAGGACCAGAGTTTTCAGTGGTCCAGAGCTTATTCCTACTACTCATCCCCTTTTGTCGAGAAGGAAGTTATCTAGATGTATGGAATTGTGCGAGCAGGTTGTGTCCCAAGATATTTTTACTATAAGGAGTCAGTCACCTGGTGCGCTGATAGATATATTCTGAACCAGCAGATTATCCAGTTGCAGGACCATTCCCCAGTCTCCCTATCGCCTCAAGTATTTCGAAAGATGTTGAGACTTACAAAGCCAACGCTTACTTTCAGGGGTGAGGATTGTAGGGAGTTCTTAAAGAAGCACGATAATGGATTGGACCTCTTACCGAAATTCTTATAGGACCCAATGGTCGTCCCCGAGGGCATCACTAGATTACAGGTTAGTGCATTCAAAAACCATTTATGGGAAATTGCATGGCTTTTCACAAGAATAACGGGACAAGAAACTACAACCAACATCTCTCGGATGATTCTGTATATTTTATATTTTATGATGAAAGAACAAGCCATCTTCGATTCAGGTAAGTTGATTTCCATTGAAATCTCTTCCCAATTATCGTAATACAAAAGGGAGAAGAAATTCTTTATGTCATCTTATTTATTTTTTCCAATAGCGCATTGTTTTCCATTCCCTAGATTACCTCTGTGTAAGAAGGTAAACTATGAATTTGACCCAGTAACCTTCTGGTATCAGACATTATGGAGACACAAGGCCTCCCAACATTTTTATGAAGTCTTTAATGATTTTATCTCAGTTTTTAAAGGGTTGATATTTGGAAAGGATTTTCCCTGGATGTTTGACTAGGCGAGCAAGTTCATGGATAGAAAGGGGACACTTGAACAAATGGATAACTACGATGTTATAAGGATTTTTCGATCCAAAGAAAATCCTTCCTTACTTCCATGTCACATATCTGATATAATGTTTGTTGCTGAGATAACAAGGAATTACATCTACTGGTTTCATTTTTTCCATGAAAAGAGAAAAAAACAATTCATACATCTACCTTGGAAAGTCATGGATTTCATATTAAGGAATATGAACAAGATTGACGAATTCGTGGGGCACTTCCACAGCCTCAATTTAAAATATGATGAAAAAGTAAAAGGGTTCGACCCTAATGGTATTTTTGTAGAACACCTATTGKYTGTTGGTTTCGAMAATTYWWWAATWAGTGCTATCATGAATGAAGATGGACATAATGCCTCAGGCACTCCTACTCATGACAYCGACGACCTAGAGACAATACTCAACACCAAGGGGTCGTACAAAAAGAGAGGAAAAGGTACGGGTGAGAAAAGTGCCCAATTCTTGACTGTCACGCCCAAGAGTACAACATCTCAGAGAAGCGCTCCAACGACCTACCCAAGTAAGAAAGTCACACACAGTTCTTCAGGCGTAGGAGGAGATAAGAACCCTCCCTCCGGAAAAATTGAAAGTTCTCATAAACTTCTCTTGAGGAAGAAACGAAAAAACATTGTGCAAGAAGAGGAGGGACCGAGGGGAGAAAGTGATATCCACGATCTCTCCCTCGAAGATATGGAACTAGAAATTGACATTGAGAAAGTGTTCCCCAATGAYGACCAACTAGAGAACATTACTCCACAAAACCCTCAGATGGAAATAATTGGGACCAAGACCTTCGACGAAGAAGAGTCTTTTGCATTTTAGAGCGTTGTTTTTTATAGTGAATCCAAAAAATTGATTATTGAGAAAAGAGATGTAAAGAATAAGAAGGAAAATATCATTCAGAGATTAACCTACATAACATGCGACCTTCCCAGATCTCCCAGATACACCGAGCAACTGGAGATTCTCTAAACAATTCTATTGACGGCCTTGAAGCGGAGAATGTCAGGTTAAAGGAGCAAATCAAATAATTGGAGGGAGCTCTAATGCCCCTTCTAGTGTTGGCTAGTCCTTTAGAAATGATCAAGCCTACCACACCTGAGGTAAAGCTAAAACGATCAACAAGCCTTCTCACATCAGCCCGAGGCTATGTGGAAAATAATATAAATAAAATAATGGAATTAATAACAGAGGCTTGGGAGATGTCAAAGAGTATGGTCTCTTTTGGAACAAGAGCACATGCTTTTCATGAATATCTGCAAGCAGATTTGAAAAACGAGCAAGGTTTCTACCTCAATGCAGTTGTACCATTTGGTGTTAAAGTTACTAGTATGACATAATCGAGATGAAGAGAGGAGGATATCCCTTCCCTAAATTGAATAAAGAAACTAAACGCATGCTGGAAAGAAAAGGTAAAAACCTGAATGGTATCGTTCAAGCATGTAGCCAGGCCATAACTAGAAGAGAGGAACTATTCAAGAAGCTAACTGAGATAGATCTGGCTGGCAACACCAATGAAGTCCAAGACCCGAAATTGATACTCAACTCGTTGTTTTTAACCAAGCAAGTATTTGATGAGCAAGTTGAGATCTTTAAAGGGATGTCATTTGAAAAATTCTATGGAATTCTTAAATATGGTGAAGATGATGTGGAAAAATGGCTAGTTGATTATTCGATTAAAAACCAAGATATTGAAGAAGCATTGCGCAACATCTCTACTGATCTAAGGGACTTGGAAGGTGAAATCTTCAATATAAAAATCCAGCATGAAATCAACGTGGCGCCCATGAGAAGCTACATCGAGGAGTGGTTTAAAAAGGCTGTCAACAAGCTTACCAATGAAGGGCAAAGGATGGTTGAGACGGTTCCCATAACCGCCGAGGAAAGACATAAAAGGACATCAGCGGGAAAATGACAATGCATGAGATACCATCATAGTAAGTTCATACTGATCATATTCTTCTGTCTTTGTCAATCTCTTCATCCAGTTACTCCACCTCTTTAAATAGAAAGGTTTAACTGAAGACTAACAATTTTCTCTTTCTTCTTGCCAGGTCTTGCTGTCTTCCACCGCCCACTTTCTTATTTCTACAAGCTTAATTCTTATACATTTTTTATTTATGGCCAGCAGGAGCCCCAATCCCAGTCATTATGACAAACACATTTAAATTTCAGAGAATATGTACTAAACTATATATTTTTTAGAAATTCCAAGAGAGCTATTTTGGGAATAATCTCGACTATATTTTGTAGCCCAATTTATCTGAATATAAAATATTTGAGGTTGTTCTATCATTATATTTTTTGAGTTGCCCATGTATCACTCTGTCAAAGTTCTCTTGTGCATCGAGATCATTTTCTTTTAATTTTTATGTGATCAGATATCATTAGCCCTGCTATGATGGATGTGAGGAAGTTCTATTTATTTACTTTACATATATGAATGTGTGTATCTGCTGGTCCATTCACATGAATTCTATTTTTACAAGAAAATTAAAAAACATTTTCCATTTTCTGTTATATCTATTTTACTTTCATTTGAGAGACTTCTTTAAAGGTCCCACATTTTATAAATCTCGGACATAGGAGTACCACCTCTATAAAAATGCAGGAGGATTTGCATCCTCGTGAGGTTTCTTTTTCGGTCCCGACGGATTCAAGCATCAACATTATGTAGGGATAATTGAGTAACTTGATGCACAACTATACAAAACCTTCACACTAACACACTTGTAAATTTTGTGCCAAGCAGTGCACTCTAGAATATTGAAGGCATTGATGCATCTAAATTTGAACAATGCACACAAACAAACCAAAAACCTTTTTTTTCAATAGATACAAACAAGGTTTGGAATCAAAGGAAATGTGGGGATTCAATCCATTAAAGCATTCTTTACATAAAAAACACTATTGAGGCCAAGAGACACCCCCCAAAGCAAATATCTTAAGCCCCCACAAAATAAATATCCTTGTGAAAGAGTAAATGCACTAAACACCTATTGCTAGGGTTTGTAGTAACAAAACCTAGAGGAAAGAAACAACAAAGATATGGTTTTCAAATTGAAAGAGAGTTTTAAAACCTTTTATTTTATCACAAATGAAGTGTAAATATCAATAGGATTAAATAATGTTTTTAGGGAATTTGAGAATCAATCACATAAAAAATTGTTGAGATGAAGAGATTGAATTTACATACTTGAAATCTCTCCTTTGTGTTAGGTTTCAGGGTTACTACTAAAGTGTTTACACTATGCTTGGGGGTGTTTCATGTGATTTGGGGTGCATGTTGTATGGGTGGTCCTTAGTTGTTGCATGATCAAAACACACATTGGAGTTGGATTTCTATTTAATTACTTGAACTTCTTTGGATTCCTATGTGGAATTATTCCTTGGAGTATTAGAGACCTATATAGTTTGGTGACTTCTTCATGCAACGTGCACATGGAGGTTGGTTTCTTTCCTAGGGGGAAGAATTCCCTTTGAGGATAAACACTTGGCTTAAGAGGAGTGTTGGAGCTTTGGAGGCTTGAGGAGGTGGAACATTGGATGCATCTCATGGAGCGCTCATGCCTTGGAGCCTTGCTTGTTGGACATTTTCACCTTGGAGCTTGACATGTGTCCCTTGTAGAGGGAGCGATCCACTTGTGAGCCTACTTATGTAGGGTTAGGTTTCTTCTAATGAACTGGGTCCACTTTATATTGTTGGCCTCCCTTACCTCTCACATAAATAAAGGAAGGAGAGAGTCCTTTCACAAATTCGTTCATCACACACTTGTATTAGAGATATGCGGAGTGGAATACATTAATATCTCTCTCTTGAGTACTATTCGTTGTATCATCCCTTTCTATCTTGGAGCGCTAGGGTTATTAGATAAATTAAAGGGAAGCTAAAAGGTTAGGGTTCACTCAAAAAAGGTAAATAATTTAGGGTTTTTAATAAACCTTACAGGGTAAAAGAAACATTGTATCTTGTAGTTCTTGTGAAAAAACAAGACTAGGGTTTTGGAAACCCTAGTGCTACTTGTTATTCTTGTTCAAGAGGAGGAGGGAATGAGTTTCTTTGCACATGTGTGGGATGTAAGTGTAGGAAACTTGGGTAAGGACTGATTCCTAGCTAGGAGTTAGTGTCTAGGGTTTTGTATGATTTTCCTCGCAAGGATTTGGAGAGCTTGAAAATTGTACCATCTTGTGATAAGTTGTGATTATGTGCATGAACTTTATATTTTATATATATTAATGAAGTGTTTTATCTATCTGATTATTGTGTACTTACAAATTTGTGTAATGGCCCTAATTTTGACCTTTGGATTGTATTAGATAAGATTATGTACCAATTGTAAATAAGTGGATATAATGATGGGTGTCAAGTTATACAAATGATCCCATATGTAAAATATATAAATGGCTTGTATGAATTCCTAGTGTAGATCTCAAGGCCAAGGTTGGATTAGTGAATGTCTAGACATGTATTTTTGTTTTATATGCTTCTATGAAGTTCCATGAGGTGGATTTTCCATGGTATTATTAGGAAATGAAAATATTATCTCAAAAATTAATATAAAAGGTCCAAGGTTGGATGTGAAGGAGCATGAGAGGGGTTATGTGTCCATTAGAAGGGTAGAGGAAAGGGGTGTCCAAAGGGTTGAAAAATAATCACGAGCTTCTTAAGTTTCTTAAGTTTCCTAACCTTCATCTTTTCAACATATGACTTATTGAAGACCCTAACCACCAATCATTGAATGCAGGTGGTGGTTAGTGGGGAAGTCCATCTTCTACAGTTAAGAGAGCATGAGGGTTGAGTACAATTTTGGAGGAGTGTAAGAGACTCCATCTCCACAAAGGTTCAAACTTCATAGGGTTTCAAACCATCTTATTTCTCATGTACTCTCTTCATGCAATTTGAATTTGCCATTCCTAGGGGATCATTTGAGGCCATGCATTCCATGCTACGTGATTTGATTCATTTCATCCCTTTCAACCATTCTCTCATGGTGACCCCATGCTATGATATAAATGAGATTAGGACTTGTAAAAAACCAAGAGTAAGTTGGAGAAGAGAATTTTATGGGCTTGTAAGTGACTAGGTAGAGTCGTGGAAGAGAAATATGTGAACCCAAGAGATAGAAAGATGGAAGGTTGTAGAGGAGCATAGAGGATGGGTTTGATAGGGAACCATACCCATTATCCCTATAGATCATATCTTACTATGTGCTCAAGAGCCAAGACATGACTATGATGAGTTGATCTTGTAGGTAGAGAACATGTTGGAATCCTTTTGGAATCACTAAAAACTACTACATATGGCCAAATGTGTCACAGTTTTTCATTGCTATTGCCACACATATCCGTCGCACTTTCCACGAAGGCAAACAATATTTTTCGTGGAACTTTTTTTGTTGCTATATCCATGCACTAAGTATTCTTGGAAACAACAATGAAATCAGGCCACCACGTGTCATCATCCTAAATATTTTATGTTAATTTTTTTTGTTCACATCGTCGTAATTACGACAAAATATCGTCAGTAAACCGACGAACATATGTCGGAAAGATGGAATCCAAAAGAAAATATTTAACTTCTTGCCACGAACGTTCGTCATTATAGGGACACAAGTTTGTGGCAAGAAGAAGAGATGTATACCTTCTTGCGACGAAAACGCGTCGCTATATCGACGAAGGAGCGTGGCAATAGCGACGAATGAGTGTGGCGGAGTAGAAAATCCACCAATGGCTTGCGACGCAGATGCCATACTTGTGACGAACTTACGTCGCTATTGTGACGACTTCTGTAGGTTTTTTAAAAAAAAATTGACAGTTTTCCCTTGCTTTCTAAGAAATCTCCTATCACATCCTTTTGTGTGTATAAGGAAACCTCAGTTATTATTTTGAAACACGGTCTGATATGGGCCAAGAAGGGAGAAGACTATAATCTAAAGCACTCACTAGTATCTAGCCTTAATGGCTTATGTACATCACCGGACAATCTTCGTAAGTGGATATATACTTCTTGGGCTTCTTTTTTGATGCCATTGATTAGGATCCATATATTCTAAAGGGTTTTCCTTCATAGGATTTATTATTGAGTTGAATTTTGCACATGTTATAGACGATGGCTCTAATTGGTTCTTGTATAATGTAGGGCTCTTTATAAAGCTATGTTTTCTTGAATTCAACTTACATTTGGGGTAATTTTCAGAGGTCATAATTTGGGTAAGATTTCTCAGTGTCATTTTGGAATACAAGGGCATTAAATCTGTTGCGACCATCAATAATAATTTAGGTACTCTATCCAAAATTTGGGAGGGTGACATCCTCAACTTATGCCCAAATCTACATTTACGTAGAGTTGTGCAAAGGTCTTCATGGCCAAATTGTATTGGAGTACAATAATTGTAGTTGGACACATTGACTAGACTATGAACATATTGGTTTTTGTTGTAGAGTCTTTTTTGAGCATGGGCATGTAGCAACTTCCTCTTTGAAGGAAAATTATTTTCAATATAATAGGCAGAAGAATAACAAATATTATGGTTGGAAAGACCCGAAAAAGGAAAACTCAAAGAATGTCTTTTGGGTTCCATTAAAAAACAATATTCTAGAGGTACCTAAGCATGTGGTATTGTAAAGGACTTTGACCAATCACGGGGGGTGGTGGTGTAGACATGGATACAATAACTCATGAATCAAACCCTTTTTCGATAGTCTTCTTACCCAACATATCTCTCGAGGGAATGAAGAGGAGGCATGCATTAGATAATTCAAATAAGAAAAAAGAATCAATCCATTCAATATCACTAGATGATGCAAATAAATTCACATTGTTAAACTCTCCATCAATGTCTAATTAGTGTGGTGGTCAGATTGAAGTTCTAAGGGAAAATTAAGAATGACGTTGGTTACCCTCCATCATCAAAGGGGCTTAACACATTTTCGACATGCCAAATTGGTCTAAATGAATGTTAATAGGATACTGTATCCTTCTTTTATGATCCTCAACTAACTGAATTAGACTCTTCATTGTCTCTATGCTAATATTGTAAAATATTGACACTGAAGAATTATTAGTTAATATCTTAGTTAATTCTCTTACATGTCATTGAAGAATACAAAATTTTAGTTTCAAACCATGCATAGATGCTTTGATATATAAGGATAACCACATTGGTGCATGACTGTCGACAAGCGAAATTCATAGTTACTCTCTTAATCTCAAAGCATGAATATATGCTTTGAATTACAAGGTTCAAAGTAGCTAGTATAATGTTTCTACAATGTAGTGATGTGGCCTCTTCTTTATTTTTTATTATCAAGGAAACATTGTGTGCTGATGGGTTATCACAAAGAGCCAACCATAAGGACTAGGTTTGTAAAAAGCACATTTTTTTAGATTTAGGGGAATCAATAATTGGTTGAGATTATTTAGGCTAGACCCAAGTTAAAATCTAACTAACTTCCACTATAAACCCCAAGCTAGGTGCAACAACCCGCAAACTACACCTAACAAGAAACTTGGGCCTCAACCTAGAGTGAAGAAGACATCCCAAATGGAGGTGCCTACCCTTTCGTCCAACACACAACGAGCCATTATCTTATTAGGGAGGAAGGATCAACCTTCAACATAATCTATGAGTTGAATTTTGGATCCACTCAAGGGAATGAGGAGAGAGATCCACATAGGGAGAATGTCACATTAGGGCACAAGGTCCCTCGACCATATGGAGTTGCACAAGGGGTAGAGAGCATATAGGTAGAGTTGGGAGTCCTATGGTCATACAACCATATGGTCTCTCATGGGAATGGTTGCTTGGATGCTTTAATTCTTAGAAGGGTGGATCAAATTCTTTTGTACTTAGAGGGATATCACTAGTTTGGGCCATTGAAGAAGAGGATCATGTGTACGCAAGGAGGACTTGTTCTCCACTAGAGTATTTTCCTTTGAATTGTGGATATTTAATTGGAGCTAGTTGGAATGTTGTGTCCTAATTGATTGGAAAGTTTTAAGGGGTTGTAGACCCAAAAGTTAACTCACAAGAAGAATGATCACCATTATCTTCAAGCAAATTGTCGGATTCACTTGTTCCCAGAATGATTTGGTTGTCAGTTTGTATGTGGATACCAAGACCCAGATGGTTGAAATAACTTAGGATGTGTAGGTTGAGGGCATTTCAAAGGAACTAGAAATAGTTTCAAAGGAAGCGCTACCTGGCATAGAAAATGTTGGGGGGGGG
>JASDQU010103926.1:232898-249399 GCA_032191745.1 Picea mariana
AATAAAACTATTGTAATAACTTGCATGAAACTACTACATGAACTTGTAAACTACTATAGAAATGAGAATATCATAGAAAAGAGGGTTCTTTTCATTCCCTTGAGTGGGACCTACTCAAGGTCTCTACAAGAACCCTTGGTGAAACCATAAGTTCTCGAAAATGTAGTCTCCTTATCAAGAAATTTAACTCATGACAACAATGTGTTCTCTACAATTTGAATTCACTATCATAATTATGAAAGTATTATTCCAAAGACAAACTAGAATATACTTGACTTCATCCTATCTCCTACTTATAATAAAATATCACAACTAACCCTTCAATCAATCCTTGATTGAAGGGAACTTGTCTCTAGTATCCCTAGAATCAAGAATCCTTGTTTCAAGGGACACATTTCCCTCCTTAATTCAAATTCCCTCAATCGACAAATCAAATGAGCATCTGTCTTATTTAGTAACTTGAGTTATTTGAATGTTTGTGTCCCTTAGAGATTAGAGAGGGGGAATAATCCCCCTCTTCTCTCATGTGGAATTTGATGGAGACCACCCTTTTGACCTATTTATACCAATCATTAGATCAAAACCTCAAGCATGCTTAAATTCATATAAAATAAAAATTAAGCCAACGTATATCACATAAACTCATCAACTCAATTACTCATAAAATTCAATATGCATGGGGAGATACATGGTCCTAAAAACATGCCAAAGTATATTTGTAGGTGCAATATTTCAATGATTGATCAAAATATGTTTATGTGTTTATATATTATTGCACATTGACTTATAAAATTACTTATATCTCAAAAATATACTGATAGGTCACAACCTAGCGAGACACCAAATTGATGTATGAGACCTGCTTGTTTGTGAGACAATGAATAAACCCTCTATGAATCCCACAAACATAGGGGTCTCATGCATTAATTTGATGCTAGTAATGTCCTAGAAAATGTGAATATCTTAACAATAATCAAAATTGTATTTTTTCATTTCTATGTCTCCATAAGTTCTACATTGAGTTCTATACTTTAAAAAACACGTCAAAACCCTTACCTTATCATTGTCCTTTCACCAGATCCATTAGCCCATACAACTTGATAAGAGTTTTCCACGAGATGCATTTCCATCACTAAGACCTGAACGAATCATAAAAGACAAATTCTTTCTATGAGTAAACAATATATAAGCAAATAAACAAGCATTTAGTTATGTAAAATACTCTAGAAAAAACTTAAGTGGTTGCATACCTTAATGAACTTCTCTTTGTTTCGAGAATAGGTTATTCTCTACTGAACAGGGCCAACCACGTGAAGGTGGAAGCTCATATGGCCCCTCCCCTCGCTCTCACATTGCTCTCAATTCCCCATACCCAACAAATGATTTTGTTTATATAGAAAACATATAGACATTCATGCATAACTAGGTTAGTCATCAAAACATATGAGCATATAAACATTGAAGCATAATGATGTAATTCATATAAACAATGTTTCATACTAGCAACATCGATAAACATCCAAATACAAGTCATGAATTTATACATCTAGTTTTTCTTTGATTTATGTTTTTTTACATTCATAAAATTGATGATTGGGGTATCATAATCATCCTTTGACACTGTATTTCCTATGCCCTCTCCTTCTATTGTTTGTGTTTCCATGCGCTCATGCACCATACTTCTGGTACATCACTAAGAAGGGCATGGAGGCAGGCATGAACTGCAACAACGAAAATGATCATATCAATATGTTGAAATATAATTGAAATAACTATTTCATTGTTTTGATTAACATTACAAAATTGCTCTTTACTTGTTTGTGTAGTTGTGACAGTTGGTGCATTAATTTCTTTTCCACTTGGTTCCTCGCAGTTCACTCTCCTAAGCTACATGCTCTTCCATTTAAAGAAGATAATATATAAGTATAAGTCAGGAAATAAATATCTACAATCACAATAAATATTTCTAATTCTAAAGCATACATACCGGAATGGGTACTCTACTCCTCACTATCATTGGACATGTGCTCCCTAGTATGTAGCGATGTCTGTTGAATACCGCTAGATTCACTATTGCGGTTGCACTGTTGCTTGAAAACAAATATAAATAACTAGTTAAGGGTGATATAATAAAATATGAATAGACTTTACAAGCATGCTACTACGGTTTCCTTATTCATTTTAATTACCTGCATGGCTGGGGAGATTGGAGTCTTCCCCAAGCTTCTCCTATATTCAATCACACTTTTAAAACCATGCTTTTAATCAAGCTTTAGGTCCTCCTCGGTGACAACAGTGTCGAACATATTTAATTGCAATGCATAACACCATTAAAATTACCAATAACAAAAACATATATTTGTTTGCTACTGTTAAATAAATATTCACCACAATTAATCATTTAATTATTACGATTTGGGATTTTAGTTTTCCATAGCCACCCTGGCCTAGTTTATGCTGCTTGTGCTTTTCCATTCTAGCCTTGGTTGCTTTGGAGGTGTCAGGTAGCCTATATATGGAATTTTTGAAAAAAAATTAGATATTGGAATTGTTACTTAAAACAAGAAATAAAAACATAAATGAGCATATTTCACTAAGAAGATGACATGTGTTGTACCTTGGTTTACCAGGTCGTGGATGTCTTCCTTGTTTTTTAAACAAGTTTTCCTTTGTATCCTCTATCAGGGCCTTCCACTCTTTCTTTGGAACCATGGGAGGGCTCTCATGCTTGAGGTCTAATTGCAATTTCTCCCTATATTGGGCCCTGGTATATTTTAAATTATCACTGGTTAACTTTGTAGCCACTTTCTTGTTGAACGTATTGCCGAAGAAGTTTACCATGTGGCCTATCAATTCATCTTTCTTTTCACTATCTTGGCCATTCCGCCATGTGCGAATGGTGGGGCCAAACAACTCCAATGCTGTGTCATTGAAGTTTCTGTAGAAAACATTGTTTCATGTAAAAACGTGTTATCCATTAATTTATAATAATCTCAACAAATGTCCATTTCAATTTCATGATAAAAATGAATCAATTAATTACAAATACATGCAATCTTCTAAATCTTGATCGAACCACATGTGTCATCCACCAAAAAGGTGAGATCTAGTGATCCAGTGCTTTTAATTCGTGCTGCTCCATGAATAGATTCCTCTCCATCTACAGTACGTTCATCTCCGAAGTCATGTGGAGTCCCAGGCTCCAACTCATCATGCTCCTGCATGTCATGTCGGTCAACATCAATGCGCTCATTAATGGATTCGAGGGGAACCTTAGGAGGGTCAAAAAGCCTCACTTGTACTTTTCTATGCCGTCTTTTTTGTTGCATTGGACCATCACTTCTACCTATAACAGTTGCAGACTCGACAGGTTCCCGAGGCACGGGGTTTAAAAACTCCTACAAACAGAAAAATTTACTTTATCAGATCATATAGAAAATATAAAACAAAAAAACAGATATGAAATTGTTATAGATGATAAAAATATGTGAAGATGCCACTTACCCGGAAATTAGTTATTAGATTTTGTAGCTCTACAATTCTTGCCCTGTCCTCCTGTGTCAGGGGTATTTTGCGAAACAAACCTAGATATTCTATGTTTTCCTTCTTCAAGGCCTTCATGACAATTGCTATTGGGTCAGTGGAATAAAATATTTCATTCTCAAGATCCTCATCGTCCAAATCAACTGTACTGGACTAAAAACATCAAACAATAAATGAAATTAAATAATCTTAACATCAATTTGTTTTAGATATTGTAATCAAATTTAGTTATTATTAAGCAGTAACAGTTACCTGATGTTGTTGTGCGACCGTTGACTTCCCACGATAACCCTGCTCCGATCTAATACGAGTGGGTGCCTTCCCACGATGACCATGCCACAATACATTAATGAATAAAATCAATGAGATGAAATTTAACATTTGAGAAATTTAGTTATTGTAGTCATAAGTTATTACTATATTTAACATTTACTTGTTGAGGCACAATGGGTGCCTTTCCACGGTCACCCTGGATAGATGTATTGGGTGATTTTCCACGGTCACCCTGGACAAATGTTGACACAATAAATCAATCAACATAAGTTATAAAATTCACTTGTAACATTAAAAAAAATGAAATATTACAGTAATATTAGAAAATAAATAATGAAATTTCAGAAATTTAGTTGTTGTAGTCATAAGTTACTATATTTAACATTTATCTGCTGAGGCACAATGGGTGCATTTCCACGGTCACCCTGGACATATGTAGCGTGTGATTTTCCACAGTCACCCTAGACAGATTTTGACACAATAAATTAATCAACAAGAGTTATGAAAGTAATTGTAACATTAAAAAAATGAAATATTGCAGTAATATCAGAAAATAAATAATGAAAAATGAAATATATGCAATAAAAAATTGAAATATTGCAACGATAAATTATAAAAAATGATTGATCAAAGGTTGAGTTGAATGGTATGTAATATATTTACTCCCATAGCCACACCCCCTCCATCTATTCGATTTAAGTTGTAATCGATCAACAACTCTTCACCTGGAATCATTGTTTTTGTTGCATACACAAATATATGATTTCCTTTGCGTCCCTCAAATATGCAATTCGGTTGCTTAGTTGTTGCCACTGGTCGTGTACTATTTATAAAGCCCGCAATGTTTCCAGAAGCTTTTGGCCTTCCATCAATATACATAGTTTCCTCTTTATTTTGATTGTTATCTACTAGTTGTATATAATTTGCGGCAACTCTGTATCTCCGCATACTTCGTGTATATCGGACCAACAACAACCAATGATTGTGTTTGTATAATGACCCAACATAATCCATCAATTTAGTTACAGTGCCATATCCAACCTTTATGCCATCCATGGAAAATAACCCCAATCCATGTAAGGATGAAGGAGCAATGCGATACATCCTCCCACTGATGAAGAAATCTGTGTCCACTTCAGGTGGATCCTTAGGTGCCCATCGTTGCACTATATGTCTATACCTCAAGGGAAACTCAATGTCACCTATGCTCTCAACATCATAATTACATGACCCTTCGTTGACAATAAAAAATTGCATGCGTATACAAAATCTTTTCCTTACCTTTTCAGATCTAGTTGATCTAGAACCGATAGATCTAGTACAAAACGTCTCACTTTCAACTTCTCTGAGTATATATTGATCATCACTCGAGGAAGATAGATCCGAAAGATACCTATTTGGTTGTAACTACACTCGTTAAAACAAGAAGATAAGTTATCGTGTGAATATAAGTTTGTGGTACCAACACTCGAAAAAATGATAAGATAAGTTAGCGATCAAATATTTAGGGAACCCATGTTTTGCTTGGAGAATATACTTGATTCTATTGTATGTAAGAATATTATGGGGGTCCTTGTTTACTTGACTCATATCATACTTCACATCCCATTATTGTTATCTTGGTATGCTTTGGGGTGTCATTCTTCTCTTTTATAGAATGGCATTAAAGTCCCAACATTAGAGGTGTATGAAATTCGTTAGGATAGAAAGAGGCATTAAAGTCCCAACATTAGGCTTGGGAATTGATGTAGATAGGGTGATGAAGGAAATGCAGCCTTAGCGAGGATATTTAGGGTCTATGATACTAAAAAGGCTTAGTGGATGACACTTTTCTTGATGATACTAAAAAGGTTTAGTGGATACTCAACAAGATAGATGCTTTAGAATTAATGAATGGTTGGAGGATACTCAACAAGATAAATACTTTAGAATTAATGAATGGCATCCCAAGGGTGCTAAGGCCTCATCTAAAGATGGTTCAAGTGACAAGGTTCAATGACAAGGAAAGATAGAAGTTATATGACAAAGTAAAAGTGTTCTTGCAACAAGTATAAGTGCCAATACAAGTTGAAGGAAAGGACAAACTCTTATATGAAACAATAGATGCTTGCACTATTCAACATAGGTACATTAACAATGGTGCATGAGAAACAAGCATATAACAACAAAGACAATGGTATCTTTCAAGTACAAAGACTGTCAATATGTACATGAAGACAATTGGATTCTTCATAACTTGAGGGTCTTCACTCTTCTTATGACATCCATTTGTATCTCTCTTTTTCATACACCTTTGTATAATCGAGTGAATGAGAGGTGTATGAAATTCATTAGGATAGAAAGAGGCATTAAAGTCCCAACATTAGGCTTGGGAATTGATGTAGATAGGGTGATGAAGGAAATGCATCCTTAGCAAGGATATTTAGGGTCTATGATACTAAAAAGGCTTAATGGATGACACTTTTCTTGATGATACTAAAAAGGCTTAGTGGATACTCAACATGTAGATTTGGAATTTACATGGATTCCTAAACCATTGTTTATGTAACCATTGGCTAGGACACCATATGAACAACTTGAAGACAATCTCAAGATAATTTCCACAGAAAAATGAGCCCAAGGGTTATTGTAGGGGGTTAGGGAGACAATTTCAACCAAAATTGAAAAACTATTTAAGTAGTTGATGGATCTATGGGAATTGATGAGCAAATCCTTTGTCCTTGACACCAAAATTATTTATTTTACCAACAATTTGAATCAATAATTTACCAACTTCTCAAAAAATGAGATAAAATGATGGCTTAGTGATTTGGTTATTGAGAATTCTCGGATTGATTGAATGATTCAAGAGAAATGCATAGAATTAAGCAAATTCCATAATGAAATATTTTCCTTAAGCGTGAAATATGACATATTTTCCTTAAGTGTCAATTACATTATTTTTCCAATTAGTTTGCTTCTTGCATTTTTCTTCCAGGAATTTCTTATACTATTTTAGGTTGGTGGAGTCCCATCCCAACTCCTTTGAGAGAAAACATGACCATTTTATTTAAGTTTTTTCATTGAAATTTGTAGAGGTTGCCTCATCCCTTTACCCCATTAATGATAGAAACCTTGGTGCTAAATTTATAGGCAAAGGTAGCTAGGGAAGGGTTGAAAGCGACACCTTTGAATTGAATATACTAAGAAACATCCAAAATAAATACCTACATCATTGGAGAGAGAGAGAGAGAGAGAGAGTAAGGAAAAATATTAGGAAAGATCTATTAGGAAAAATATTTCTCCGAGATAGAATTTTCACAGTTACATCAAATTACAAGCCATACGAAAGTTGCCCCTTTCTCATGGAAATTTACCCATCACGGAGATGCACGGAGGGACAAAACGAGCTTCACATATACCTTTTCCACTCAATCCAGAAACAAGATCGGACGTCATCCCGGTTCGTCTCCATTTCTGTGAAACTATTCCTCAAGCGAGGCAACCGATAAGTCACTGAAATATTCATGTGAATATTGAAATGGGTAACATAACTTGTTCTAAAGTGTCCTGCATGGAGGACCCAAAATATTATAGAGAGGGCCTTTGGACTGGACTGACATCAAGTCTTTTGGAGAAGATATATAGTTTGAGATCAAAGGGATCTTGATCTACTCGGTTGGGCAGACCCGATAATTTAGAAATGGGATTTAGAAACTGTGTTGGGCCAGGGGAAGGATTTGTGTAAGCCCCAAACATGAAGGACAATATGGCCTATCTTGGTGGGCACTTAGAACAATATTTCTAGTACCTTTATATTCCTACTTTATGAATTTTTGTTGGACAACTACGTTGGTTGGATCGCCGGAACTGCCTTGTTGAATTGAGGAATCCCAGCGGAGCAAAGATTGGAAAGGCTTGTGTGAGCACTTAGACAATCAGTTAGTTGGGAGAGACTTGATATAGAGCTCTGTGGTTTGTTGTAATGTGATGTATGATAATACAATGAAGATCATTCTACTTACTTCTATGTTCTTGTGATGTATATGGATGATGTGTTTATAGCTATCTTTGATTTGTATGCATTTAGTTCTATTAATCTAGATGAATGTGATTAAAGGGCTCTTAATGGAAATGAACACCCCCACTACATTCTTAACACTCTTCACATGGATTACACAACAACTATAATACATGCCTTGAGTGAGACCTCCTTCCTCTTGAAGGTTGAATATGTTGGCACACTAGACTACACTGGACCTTTGTTGGACACTTTCCACAGACCACATGTTTGTCATAGAGATAACAATCCCCATGACTAGTTTAAACTAATGTAACTATGATAAAGGCTCTATCATTCTCCTTATTCCACGGACTTTGTCATAAAGCCTGAGCCTTTGGAACCTAGTAAATACTATGAATGTTATGGCACTCAATCCGATCAATAAAGGTAAAGCTTTTACTAATAAAACCCATTGCACTCAAAGTAACCTTATTACTAATAACACCTATCAGATTAAATGAGAGATATGTTATAATGATACGTATTCTACATAATATTTATCATACCTGTAATATGAGTACTCTTTCACACCTACTGAAATCAATGACAATATATTACACGTCAATCATTCTCCTTATTCAGGGACTTGTACAGGTTAGATTAATCTATAACAGGAGCTTATGTAAGTAATGATGCTTATTGGTACTATGAAACCCATATACTTATAGGATTCAAACCTATGTTGTTTCGATAATTAACATATAGTTATAACGCATACTCTGTATTAGATATGTGATTTCCATGAGTATGGGCTTTCAAACCATTACAAGGAGCTTAGTCTTATTGATTACACTAGTTAAGAAGAAGGAGGCTTGTATTTTATATCATAGTTATGGTGCCATATCACTCCAAGTATCATGAGCTTAGAGTTATGATTATTATAGTAATTCCATAATACATGGATTCATCTATTGAATTCACCCCATCAATGACCATATTGACATGGTTTTCACTCTTATTACGACCAAACATACAATTGTTATCAATATCTAGGGTTTTATCAGTATTTTATTCCATCTCATAATGAAACCCTAGGCTGCTAAATATATTTCCATGATTGTTTATAGCTTACGGTTTCACTTTCCATCGAGGGCATGGTCAAATGGTTGAGGGAGAAAAAGAGAAAATGTAGTTGATGACTCAACAACATGGAGAAAAACTTGCCATTGACTTTGTAATGTTGCTCAATCTAGGGTTGGTGCGTCACCTCAGGCGTTGGTGGTCCCTCCTCTGCTATGATGCCCTAGTTGATTTTTTGGATGCCCTACTTGCTTCAGTGTGCTGTCCTTGAGTCCTCTCAGTCACCTGTGGTCGCAATCGTTGAAGGGAGAGAGAACCCATGTAGGGAGAAGCTGAGCACATAACATATTAGTGGTTTCAGTGGTTGTGTGAAAATGGGCTAAGTTTGTTCAGTCAGTTTCCAAGTCTCCACGGGTAGCTCTGTCTCCACGCGAAGAGTGTCGAGGGTATACTCACTCCAGCTTGAGGGTATACTCACTCCAACTATGTCTCCACGGGTAGCTCTGTCTCCACGTGATGATTGTATTGTGAACAATGGGTGCGGGGATAGTTAATTTTTCGTTTTGGTTATAATTTAAAATGGGTGCGGGGATAGTCAATGGGCATGGGTATATTCCCTAATTCACAATAGTTTCTTTATTTCCCTAGGTTTTGTTTTTTAAATGATTTTTTTGGATTTTTTAAAATGATTTTTTTGGATTGTGGAAAAAGGTTTAAATGCAACAATGAAGATGGAAATGATCCTAATTATATATGAAAGTTTAAGAATATACCTTACTCATCTAAACATGGCTAAGAAAATGATCTATAGGTACGATAAAATTCAATGCAAGGTCCTGCACCCAAAACAACAACTATAAAGTCATATTAGATGCTTCATGTCAACACGAAATAGTTTGACAACATCTCGTTCAATGTAAACATCAATAATATTAAGTATGGAAATTTAATCCAAGGTATCTTCTTCAAGTCAGAGGTGTTGTTGGTAGAGATGAATCAAAAGGATCAATATTTCCAAAGGGATGGAGTCTAAGGGAATGATAGTGGAGTAGATAGACCTAGGGTAAAATTCAATAGGAGAGCCATTATGGAGGTTATCCTAAGGACTATCTAAAAATTTCATGGYCTCTAAGAATTTATCATCATTAGGAAAGATCATGGTTGAAGAAGTAGGACCCGACATTTTTTCACATAGGGGGTGAAATTGGCTTTGTTACCCCTATGTATAAATGTTCATTTTTAATATTCAATCCTAATTCATGAAAATGAGTCAAAGGCTCATTCTTTATGGGAGTTGATATTAAAAAAATGGTCGAAGTGGCCACATAATTCAATTGTGAAGCAGGTTTGTCCAACTAAATAGTAGGGATAGACTATGTATGATCCACTAAAGGTGATACATTATCTTCGGTCAAATGTGGTTGTGGATCATAATATGAGCATTGATTGATAGTGACAATGAATCCTTCATGTGGAAATTGCATCACAAAAAGAGTAAGGAATTACGACTTTCAGGGTGTACATACAATTGTGCCTAAGGAACAGGTTGGATTTTGTTGGCATTTCCACAACCACTACATCAATTAAAAAAATATTGTGACCACCCAAGGTATATTTGAGTCTATAAACCCTTCCATATCATTAAGGCATGCGAGCAATCTATCCATGTCAAATTTCAGTGCATATAGAAACATTTTGAAAGAATTTCAACATTGGCCCCATTCATAGGTTACTGTTGCCCATCAGGTTACTGTTGAACTAGATTACATATGAGAATGAAGCTCCATATGAAAAATCAAGCTACATGGTCTCTTGGTGATAAATATTATTAGGATGGGTGCCAAATGGAAAAATGGTACTACTCTAGGGTAACCCATCATAGGAAGGCTCCACCATTAGATGTTTTCAAAGTGAAGAAGATGGAATGATGTACCAATGTTCAATAGGGATATTCCTAGGACAATTTTAAGGTGGAAAAAGKTTTAAATGAAACAATGCAGAGGGAAATGATCCTAATTCTATATGAAAGTTCAAGAATATACCTTACTCATCTAAACATGGCTAAGAAAATGATCTATAGGTACCATACAATTCAATGCAAGGTCCTACACCCAAAACAAAAATTGGAAAGTCATATTAGATGCTTCATGTCAACACAAAATAGTTTGACAACGTCTCGTTCGATGGAAACATCAATAATCTTAAGTATGGAAATTTAATCCAAGGTATCTTCTTCAAGTCAGAGGTGTTGTTGGTAGAGATGAATCAAAATGATCAATATTTCCAAAGGGATAAAGTATAAGGGCATGATAGTAGTGGAGTAGATAGACCTAGGGTGAAATTCAATAGGAGATCCATTATGGAGGTTATCCTAAGGACTATATAAAAAGGTCATGGCCTCTAATAATTTATTATCGTTAGGAAATATCACGGTCGAAGAAGTAGGACCCGACACTTTTGCACATAGAGGGTGAAATTGGATTTGTTACCCTTATGGATAAATTTCCAATTTTAATCTTCGAGCCTAAGTCATGAAAATGAGTCAAAGGCTCATTATTTATGGGAGTTGATATTAAAAAAATGGTGGAAGTGGCCACATAATTCAATTGTGAAGGAGGTTTTTCCAACTAACTAGTAGGGATAGAATATATATGTATAATCCACTAAAGGTGATACATTATCTTCGGTCAAATGTGGTTGTGGATCATAATATGAGCATTGATTGATGGTGACAATGAATCCTTAATGTGGAAATTGCATCACAAAAAGAGTAAGGAATTACGACTTTCATGGTGTACATACAATTGCACCTAAGGAACAGGTTGGATTTTGTTGGCATTGTCACAACCACTACATCAATTAAAACAATATTGTTACCACCCAAGGTATATTTGAGTCTATAAACCCATCCATATCATTAAGGCATGCGAACAATCTATCCATGTGAAATTTCAGTGCAAACATTTTGAAAGAATTTCAACATTGGCTCCATTCACAGGTTACTGTTTCCCATCATGTACTCTATCCCTAGTCCAATGCATTTTAGTTGTTTCCTTTAAAATACAATCGAGATGCATGACGTCCATGCATCTATTACTTCAAGGGAATGCAATAACGTCGATAAATAAGTACTTGATTAATCACATAAGCTTCAATATCAGTCATTTCTTGTCTTTGTTTTTTTCTCTCATCTAAGTACTCTTTTTCTCCATAAAGAATATTAGTAAAAAATCATTATTTAAATACAAAATCTCATCTATTTCCTTCTTGACCAAAATCATGGGCCTAATTGGCATGATGTTGTTTTGAACGACACAAACGATGAATATAAAGAGTGGGTGTGTGAGTGATGTTTGACTTTGGAAACCCTCCCATATCTTCAAGGCATACAAACAGTCTATCCATGTCAAATTTCAGTGCATACAGAAACGTATTGAAAAAATTTCAACATTGGCCCCATTCACAGGTCATTGTTTCCCATCATGTACTCTATCCCTAGTACAATGTCTTTTAATAGTTGTTTCCTTTAAAATTCGACAAAGAAGATTAAAATGAAATGAGGACGAGTTGGGTCGATATATAGAGTGGGTGTGTGAGTAATATTTGAGTCTGGAAACCATTCCTGACTGGCCTGATGGGGATGAAATGCGGACACATAGGTTGATGAAATGCCTCTACAACCCCAAATTTCATTAGATTCATGTTGGGGAATATGTTTCATGAAGTGATAATTGAACTCACTATCACCTAAACTCCCTTCCTGCTAAACTCACTTTCAACCTAGATAACTCTTTGCAGGCCTCTGAAACTTACCCCAGACATATTAATGCCTCCGATGAAATATTTCCCTCTTCTGCTTATGGTTGTTTGTGTAGGTAGATAGGTTATCATTAGAGTGGAGACTGAAAGGCCTATGAGGTCTTATAGGAGAATCTACACTGAGCAACAAGGGTGACAAGGTTCATACATTGTTATATTAAACTTCTTAGATTTCTCCTTCTTTGAAGCCATACTTCATTGTCCAATTATTAAGTAGGCCTCAAGTGTTCTAACTCTAATCCTAAGCCACTTACTATCACACCTTAATGGGGTCAAGTAGTACATGATTAGGCATAGTCGCGCATAGCTCCTCTTGGTTTCGAGAATAGTTCATTCTCTACTAAACAACGACAACCATGTGAAGGTGGAAGCTCTAATTATGCCCCCCACCTCACATCACTCTCAATTTCCCCATACCTAATTTGTAATTATAAAGAACATGTGACATATACTCTATTATACAAAATGAAAACATATAAAGATCATATAAAATATATAAACACATACCTCTTATTTTCAACAATTAAATATCATTCATATTATTCTTCATCCAGCTCAACATTTGTATCAGGATCTGATTCAGAATCAATATTGGTGAAAGGCTCATTCATATCAACATCACCATCAACGTCATTTTCGCTAATATAGTAATCAATATCGTCAATGAGATCGTCGTCTGCTACATTTGGATGATCAACTTCTTTAGCTTCTTCATCTGACACATCGACTACAACCACCTACTCCTGATCTACATAATCATGATCTTCTTCCTCATTATTATCTTCATCCTCGGCTACATGATTATACTTTACTAGTCTTCCTCTTGGATCATATCTAACAACGTATGACAAACCCGCTTTACCAGGTACCTCTGAGTAAAATACTTTCTCACATTGAATTGGAAGAACATAAGGCTCTTTACCCGGTTCAAATGCCCTTGTATTAACCATGGTAAATCCATTATCACGCTCAATAACAGTTCTTTCATGATCACGTTCATGCATCTGTAGCATGTACCATTTTACCTCAAACAAAACTATTTTAAAGGAATTAAAATCACACTCAATTATATCCTCCAAATGCCCATAGTACCTGTTCTCAGTTTCTTCCAGATTTCTGTCACTTCTAGAGGAAACATTGGTGACCTTAAACACTACATTTATCCCACAATCCGAGGTTTTCAGTATCATCCAACATTTTGATATGAAATTTACGACCATTACACCACATAGCCTTGTGATGTTTCAACTGCAACATGGAAAACAAGTAAAACATACATTGCTAATTAATAAACCTCATATAGTACTTATTAAATATATATTTCAAAAATTAAACAAACCAAATAAATTGAAAAATTGGGAAATGACTAGGAAAATGTAGGTAAACAATTTACTTGCATGTTTATCTTTTAAACCAAAGGCTAAATCAACTTCCCTTGACGTAAGATCAGGAAATTTATCTCAATGACGATGCGTTTTTTTAATCATCTTACTCGCCCCTTCCCATGATAACCTACCAAAGTATTCTTCAGTATATTCTATCCAATGCTCTATCCAATCAAGGTTGTTTGCAATGTATAAATGTAAAGAATCCCACTCTCGAGCAACTATATGATAAAATAACAATTTAATATCATTAATTAGCTATTGTTAATAAAGGAATAGTTTAATATAGTTCAATATGCAGGAATAAAAAAAATATAAAAAATCAGTATGATAAAATAAAATTGGAAAAATAAATGTGTAATATATTAAATCTATGTCAACATCTAATAATTACCTTTCACAGTCCTCATTTTACCTTTCCCCAATAGGACATCCCCTTCAAAATTATTGATGGAGTCGAGATGCCCAATGCGAGGCACATTCATATTTTTTGCTAATTTAGGTATATATTGACTAATATACACCATGCATTGATATGCCATATATCCCTCAACCATAGAACCCTCAGGACTTTCTCTTTGTCTAACAAAATCCTTCAATGACTTCAACTGCCTCTCCACCATCCACATCAACCTTGTGTGTACTAGTCCACATAATTCAATCTCCTCAACTTGGTGTATGAGGTAGTGTTCTTGTGCATTGAAAAATGTCGGAGGTAGATACTGCTGCATTTGACACATTATTTGGGGAATTTCTCTCTTCCAATACATTATATCTTCTTTATGGATTTATTTTGATGAAAGCCACCTACAAATGATGCAATAAAATAATATCAAGGCATACATAAATATGCAGATAAAACATAATATGTCAATAAGTTCCACTACAAATCATATAAGAAGTACATTTTCCATATAAAACATTACTTACCTCATGTATTTTCCAAGTACATAAATAATTTGTTTTATGTTGTTGTTAAAGTCGTCTGGGAGAGATAAAGGTAGAACATACTCTAACAAAAAACAAATAATTATTATTTGTTTCCAAAAAATGCGTACCAATAAGGAAATATATTATAATCTACTAATTACCTTAATGAATTTATGCCATTCATGTTTATTAACCCCACCAAAATCACCTTTTTTCGTTAAGATATTTTGTATGTTTGACGAAAACCCCGTCGGAAACCTAATTTTTTGAATGACCTCTTTTACAATATTGCTTTGTTGCTCCGTCAATAACCAAGGAAGACTAGTATTCTTTTCACTACCATCACCATTAGAATTAATAATAACACTTTGCAATACGTGATTAGCTTCCTGGATGTCACTACAAATCTTTCCAATTTTCTCTTTGTCAGTCCTTCCATCTAATATTCGCCATAACAATTATGTTATGTTCTTCCTGATATGCATTGTATCAAACAGATGAAATATTTGTAGGTGCTCGTAGTATGGCAACCTATTGAATTGCATCGGGTAACTTTTCATTCCTCGTGGAAGCCCATTCGTGCCTTAACGACATTCATGAAACATCAACAAAATGAAATTAACACTAATTAATCAAACAAAATGAAATTAATACTAATGAAATTAACCAAAGATTTATATAATATATCATACATAAATAATTTACATACCTTGACGATTTCTAATATATTCCAACTTCCATAGGTGAGGTGCCATTCTTCGTGGTTTTTTTCCACTCTCTTCTTTACCATTTGTTGAGAAAAGATATGAGATGATCTTACTGAAGCATTTTCAGATTCTGCTTGGCTAGAGAAAAATAGACGGGAATCTCACCCTATGTTTATAGCCAACAAAAATAACATCCTAACTCACAAGTATTAATTACAAGTGCTTAGGCTAGTCTTTTATCAATAAAAAGCTTGGTAGAAATTTATTTTTTATGTAATTTTTTGAATATAATAGTTCTTAAATAAATGTAAAGACAGAAGTAAAGACACCAAGATGATAATCAAGACAAATGAGACATAAATCAATCCTTTATTTCATTCCAATTTAACAAAGAATCATTCTTTTACAAAATTTCATGAAGAAATTTAGGACCAAAGTCAAACTTAGACATCCCCAATGGAACATACAAAAGGACCTCTGACAGAAAATAAAAAACTAAACTCTAAAAGATGGATCAACTTGCCATTGATTGTTTCCCACACGAGTCTGCACAATAGCCTTTATCAGTCATGAAAACTAATTCACAAACAAAAAAGTCTACACATGCTATCAAAGATAGATCAACACCTCTGAAAAACATGTGTCTGAATGATGTAATTCAGCCCCGAATCTTGTTGTCTACAATAGACCCTGCTATAATAAAAATAATTAGGCTTGTGATAAATTAAGAAATGAATGAAAACTGAATTATCTCAGCATAAAATCAAACAGAAAACCTTAGT
>JASDQU010103926.1:258974-278101 GCA_032191745.1 Picea mariana
TATCAAAGATAGATCAACACCTCTGAAAAACATGTGTCTGAATGATGTAATTCAGCCCCGAATCTTGTTGTCTACAATAGACCCTGCTATAATAAAAATAATTAGGCTTGTGATAAATTAAGAAATGAATGAAAACTGAATTATCTCAGCATAAAATCAAACAGAAAACCTTAGTATTCTTCTCCTTCTATCCCCTTTTGTTCCTCCCTTTCCTTTTGTCTTTAAACGAATTAGAGTTGGTTGAAGTAGTTGAACCAACCCATTACTTAAGTTAATTAAAGACTCAAGCAACTTTTAGTTAGGGGGAAAAGTAATGATCATAATAAGGGTTATAAATAAATAATAACTAGTATCTGGGACCCCTTGTGACTCCCTTTAGCTCTTAACAATCATAACATATTAGTTAGTTAAGAAAAACACACCTCCTTGTGAGTCCCATTTAACATTTGACAATTTAGCTCATGATATTTGAAATTACTTCCAAAAACAATATATTACTCTTATATCCAAAAATAAAACATGTTGTCCAAAACTTATGAAGTCAACTGTCATCAACAATAGATAAACTAAAAACTCAAAATCTATATTTCCCACTCTGAGAAGCAATCTTTCCTTGATTTCTGTTGTCACCTTTCGATTTTCCTGAATTTTCCTTTGGCTGCGCTGAGCCTTTAGACCTAATCTCGCTGATCACATGGGAACAATCGTCCCTCAAATGCATCCGGGAAGACACGGATTTTTCAGAGCCATTGGAGGGTGAGGAAGGGGAAGCAATGGCTTTTCCTTTGTCAAGGGCATGGTGGGCCTCGATTTTCAACCTTTTTCTAGCATGAGAGGATTGCATTGGTGAGTGGGCAGGGGCAACTTGGACAATGGKATTAATAGGCGGAGGAGCAGGTAGGGATAAATTGGGCCAGCCACGATGTTGGGAGACTGTCGGGTGGAMAATCTCTTGCCATCCGTCATTTCCGGGAACCTCGGGTTGCAATGAGACATGAGGAGGCACATGAATACCAGGGGATTGCAGAACTTGGAAAGGAGGCCTTTTAGGCCTAGGTTGGACCACTCCTTGCCCAATCCAATTGAAAAATCTGACCTAAAACAACTGGCCAAGCTCTTGTGAGTCAACATCAAAATGTATGGAGAACCTTGGCCTTCTTGGGTCTTTGTTCCAATTACCTCTCCCTCGGTTGCGTCTGCTGAAAAAACTCATTCCTGCATCCATGATTGATTAGCAAATAGTCTTTTAAATAACCATACATGACAACTCTTAAAAATATGAAATAGATTTGGCTTAGAAACGTATCATACTCATGCAATCCAATCCATACAAATTGTTTAACTGTTTATCAATGAGCAGGGGGTGAATAAAGGGTCCTGGGATATTTGAGGGGTTTGTATTGAGAGAAACATGATATGATGAGGGGTGAAAAGAACACAATTACGGCTCAAAGACAACAACAATCAACTGTAATGCAAACCAAAGAAAACATCACTGTAATTCAACCAAGACACTTCTACTTCCAACTGCTTAAATACATAAATCTTCTTGACTGTAACCAATCTTAGAACATGGATTTTAAAATGAATGTGGATGTGGGAAGGCGATGGGGTTGTAATTAGCGAAAAGAGAAATAATGGTGGGGAAAGAGAGCGGGTACTGTTCATAAAATTAATTAAGTAATCCAACTAACCATTCTATAAAAGGAAATACACCAACCAAATGACCATTGTGACCCAATTAACAACCACTGTGTATAGTTCAGACAACTCTGTGCATTAACTAGTTCATTGTTCATAATCAAATATTTAACACAATGTCAACAAACAAAACAATATGCATACAACAATCTGTAGAGGAGCTCTGTTTCTTCTCATTTATCCATAAGAAATTCCCAAATGAATACACAATCAATTACTTCCACTTTGCTCATCAAATGAAGACATAAAAATCGTGCTTGATTCAGTCTTTCAAATAATTAAATTGCAATGCGGTTATACTGTCGCAACACTCATGCCTGACACTATTTAAAATGCGTGACATTCATTTAAAATACATAGTGGAGATTCAACACAATGATCCATATTAAAAGTGCAAAGACCTTGTCTTTCTATTTAGACACCCAACAAAAATCAACACTTAACCCTACGCTATATTGTGGAATACACAACCATTCGAAAAAACACAATGGTATTTTTGTGACTGTACAGGTCCAATTTTCCTTGATTCTAAACATTCAAAATGTTGGGCTATCTATACAACACAATGAGGCAACAATAACATGCCCAATATCAAAATACTAGTCGATCAAAATGAAACAAAGACATGTTTAAAAACCGTGACCTTCTCTAATGGCGCAATCAAATAATATCGATAACAGGTACAGTGGATAACCATGCCATAATTACTGTTGGTCATGAGATTAAAATTAAGGCTCAAAGGATAATTTCAGGCATCAGGAAAGTTGTTTGAGAGTGTTTTTTTTAAATGCTATTCCTACCTCATTTATATGAGAAAAAATTCCTTAATGAAATTAATCTTGTAGAAACACAGAGGCCGTATTTCGTATCTGAGTCAAATCTAAATAATAAATGAAGTGAAGGAAAATAACAAAACAATGAAACATAGCAAAGAATCAATTACAAAAGAGTCCCACTTTGTTGCAGTAGAATAAAATAGATTAGTATAACCTTGAATAAAGCATAAAAATACAACAATCCACGCAACAAGCAGGTTTTGTATTACTCACGGTAATTACAGAGGAAAAACTACTTGCTAAATAAATCACTGATACTATAAAATTTCAATAGTTGTAGTACTAAATTGGAATCAACATTTATTCAGGAATACATAAAGAAAATGAGCAATGGAAGACAAAGGAACACATAACCCATATTTGAACAAAAAATGGAATCTCTGTTTGCACTTGTATTAATACTCTATAAGGAGAGTCTTCTATGTTACAATCAGCAAGAAGCAGCCTGAAATAAGTATTTGATTTATGTATTTATACAAAATGTTTCAACCTGAAATGGTTGGACTTTTCATAGACAATATTAAATATCACAATAGGCAAAACCAAAAGGTTCCATCTACATCTTCTTTGTCTCTTCGCTTGCACGCAGAGGCGTTTCTTCTCCATATCTTCCAGCTTGGAAACAACTGGCATCTGATTACGATCCATGTGAACATTATGCTCAGATTCTTTCATTTACTTCCAGATGTGTCGGCTTTCCCGTGTTCGACACACTGGACACATCTGCTTACTAACTGCACTACTAACCTGTAAGGTTCTGTTGTTTCATTTGCCTTGAAAATATACAACTTATTTTCTATATGAGGCAATTTATCCTGTATTTTCCTTGCTTCCAAAGATATAGCCTGTAGCTGTAAACTGGGGTTTACTATCCACTTGTTAATCTGGATAAGGTCGATTTGTTTCAATTGTTGGATTGTCGTCCAAGGTTCTTCTATGCTTGCCTTATAATTAAGTTGATTTTTTGCTATATCAATCTGCTCGAGGGCTTCGAAGATACTATTTCTTTCAACGTCTAGCAACCCTTTGTCGAGTGAAGACAATGCTTCTTCACAAGCTTTATTTACTTCCCTGGCTAATATTTTGCTTTCAGCCAGGTTTGTCTCCCAGGTCTTCAAGATTATGTCACCTTGGGTTTACTCGGAAAGAGGCAATCGAGGGACCTTTGCTACTTCATCCTTTGCTGCTATAAAAATGGCCTCTTGGAACGTAGCTCGAGCCGCAGTGACTTCTCTCTCCTTAATGTAAATGTTATTTAGAGAAAGGTCTGCCACCCGATAACATCTTTGAACGACTTCCACTTTTGTAAAAAGGTTTTTTTGGGCTAACTACAGCTTTTCGTGCACCTCCAATGCCTGAGSTTGGAAAGCTTCCATCTCCACTGCTGTAACTTCAGCTAAATGTACCTTGGCCTGAATTTGTTTGATCAATTCTTCTTGCTGAGTGGCTAATTCCCTATTGGCCTGTGAATTTTCATCAAGGCTAGTTTTGAGTTGTTGAATTTCATGTCTGTCACATGCTCTGATATTTTCAAAATCTTTATTCATTTGATTTCTCACATCTCTTTCCACGGTTTCCATCTAGTCCTGCAATTGTCTTACCAATAGATTTTTTTGTTTCAGTTGCTCCGCGAGATTTCCTATTGAACACTGATTTTTCGTGGCAAAATCTCCCAATGAGCCTGCCATTTCCATAGAGAATTATGTCTCATCTAAGGCATGCCCATCATACAACACTCTGTGTATTTTGACTACTGCACCATCCTTTTGATGCGTCTCTCTTTTAACGATGGCCCTCCTCTTCTTGTTGAAAAAGAAGTTTGAGGGAGGAATTTCTTCTGCCGAAATAGGAGTAAGATATTCAATGAATACGACTTCGACATTCAAATTTCCTTGGATTGAATGTAAAAGTGTTAATGATTTGATAGGGCTACCTATCTTGGTGGACAACTATTGCCCTACTGTGTTAGTTGTCGGTTTATTTGGTGTGGACAATGATGTATCTGGTCCGTTTTTTTTTTATCAAAGCTTCAGATTGAACTTTTACTTGATTACCAAGTGGATCTGATAATGCAGTATCCACTTTCTGTGTCAAAACCTCAGTCTTCTTCAAATTTTCCTGAGTGTCTTGTCCACTGGAACCTCATGTTTCTAAACCCTGAGTCCCAACTTCCTGTGTAGATGGAGGTGTTTGGGTTTCTCCCTGTAATACTTTAGGTAAACTATTCCTTTCGCGTCTTTGAAAATTATAGAACTCGGCTAATTGATCTGGAGCCAGAGTTCGAACTCTGCTCAACACTTCTTGGTACGACCTTACTCCCCAAAATATTTCATCTAGTGGGGAATCTTCATGATTGTATATCTTTAGATTGTATAGATCCAGGTGGTTTGTCACGATCTTATGGGAATAATGCTTCTTGAAATCAATATTGACCAGCTTAATGTCTTCTAGGGATGCGGCTCTACTTTCAAGTGGCCGAAATCTAATAATGAGAACATACCAACTTGTAAAGGGAAAGTTGGCCATACTTTTTTCTGCGTAGAATTTATTTCTTTACTAATTCCTCCTGTCACAGTTTGATATGATACCTCTCGGCACACCAGTCGATCTGGTAGAAACTTTGGTAAAGAATGTGAGGGAACTGAACACCCAAAAACCCTGATGTAGGAGAAATGTTCCTCAATATACTAGTCTGTTATTTTCCCCAGGTTGGTCATGATCTTGTCTGAAATCATGGGAGGCGGGCAACCATAGAGAGAAATATTCATCAACACCACCACATAGTTGCACATTTCATAGAAGAAATATTTTTCTTTATCCTCCCACAACTTGGAGTGATAAAAATGTATGGGTTCAACGATGGTCGGATTCCAGCTCCAGCTCATCAAAGGAAACAACACCATGAAACAAATGGCATCCATAATGTATTTCGAAATGTAAAAAGGGGAAGGTTTCCCTTTGGCTTTCAACGACTGATACTTTGAGATTTCCTTGGCCAAACTGTTCGATAATATCTTGACCCAATTGAAATAAAAACCTTCTGCAACTTCATGCATGATTGGTACCCATGGTAACAAGAAGTGAGCAGAGTTTTATTTCCCGAAAAGTCTACATAACATCATGGCCACATACATCATATGAACGTCTAATGATGCAGTGGCATATACGCCATGGGTGTCTGCTCTGAATTTCTCAGGGTTTGCCCACTAGTCGAACTCCTTTAGGAAAGCAACATTGTAACTGGGGATAATTTGTACATCACCTGTTTATGCTTCGGTCGGAAGGACCCAACAACAACCTTTTGTGAATTGTGGATGCTCCTGGTTGAGATGTTAACGTTCTCCAGGCCCAGCCTATCATGTCGTTATACGACATGAGCCTCAACTGTGTGGATATTTTATGCATCTATGATAGAGCTATATATTTGAGCTTCATCGCCTGA
The DNA here is from genome assembly GCA_032191745.1 of Picea mariana. Lineage (NCBI taxonomy): Eukaryota > Viridiplantae > Streptophyta > Pinopsida > Pinales > Pinaceae > Picea > Picea mariana. The sequence continues at coordinate 264,954 of JASDQU010103926.1, forward strand.
GTTTCAGTCACCTCATAGTCTGATTCTTCCAGGTAGTTAATCAACTCGTGTTGTAGGATATCAAACACTTGTGTCCAGGTTTTCGCGGTATCTACAACTCTCGGCGAGGTGTCTGAGAGGACATATGTGTTCAGGTTTGTGCTTTCACCAGCCACTTTAGCTATTTTCCGTGGAGCCATGATAGTAGTAAGCTCAGAATTGTGCTACTTGTTATAGGGAAACGTGTAAATTTATTAGCTTGCTAAAACTTGCTGTTCTACGAGAAATGAAAATTAAAATTCAAATTCCAATATCGTTATTCACCATAAGTGTATCGACTTTATGAATACCTTTACTGACAATGTATTCACTTTCCTTAATGAAAAGATCTAGGCAGTGATCCGCGATCTTATTTTAAATTGTCACTGTATATCCATTATTAATGCCATTAATGTTTGATGGTTCGTGATCGGGAGGTTGGACAAATAAGATTTGAATTTACCCAAACCACGATTTAGCGAAAATTCAATCACGAGATAATAGTATTTAACCCCTTAACTAATTGTATTTAACTTTTAAGTCTTTTCGGGTTTTCAGACTCGGGATATTTGATAATAGCTTGAGATAGGATCCCCGAAACTCGAAATCGCGAAGCAATTAATCATCGAATAATTATCTTTAATTTTAATTAACCCTGCTTAGTGCTTAAGGTATTTCAAAAGTTTGGACTTTGCGAACTTAGAGAGTGATGAATGGAGAATATCTGAACTCCAAACATGTGAAGTTATTGTTTAACTTTTAACTGGGGATTTTTGGGTATTTATTGTTTCATACATTGGAAAAATGCATGAAGTGTGAAACTATGAAGTATGGAACTCTGAAGTATTTCCTAGTGGCTTGATCCTTTAATAATCAGGTGGCTCCACAAACTCGGGGAAAAAGGAAACGTTCGATCAATGGGAGAATTTAATCGATGGTGGGCCTTGTGTGCACCTTAAGGATAAGAACAAAATTGATTTATCATTTGGAAACCGGCCTCTGAGATAAAGTAAAAATGAAAGGGTAAAGATTCAAGCTTATAGTTTAAAAAATGTTCCAACATAGGCTCCATCTGGGGATCACGTCTCCCTGCGAGGCGAGGAAGAACAATAGACCAAGTGCCTTTATTGGGTTAGTGGATTCATCATTGGGTTTCTAGGAAATACCTTTGAAAAATCATACAGAAGGATATGAGACTTCAGCCATGTCTCAGAAAACTTTCAAAAACTCAATCATTCACCGATCCTGAGTTTAGGCTATTAAAAGTTTCCCTTTTCTTGAAACTTATTTCGTATTTGTTTAAGATAATCAAAACAACCTTAACCGGTCTATCAAACTCTGGTCGATCTTGTTCACATCAAGGTAAAGTAAGTTGAACAATTTAGTTTAGGGAGTCCCCTATTGGTTTAGAATGTAAATCTTGTTGAAAAGAGAATGAGCTACCATAGTACATTATATACATGTATAACAACCTTTCATATATCATAAACATTGCTTCACTGCCAGCGAGTTTGTTCAGTACCCCGATGAAGTTATCTACATATCCCATTGAATTTCCTTTCACCACTTCAATTTGCACTTTGCGGAGATTAGGGATATCATTTAAATGAATTTCTTTTCATCATCTCTTTGGACAGAATGGGGGCAATCAAATTATGAATTTCCTTTCACCATCTGTCTCATATTTTAATATTTATGAAGTGGGTGCAATCAATTCATATACAACATATGAGGGATGATATATGTTTATAATTTAGCAATGAAATTCTATCAACCCACTGTGATTTACTCTGGACTAATCCTCTCTCGACCTTCAAAACACCTTCGCCTATAGGGAGGTTCTTATGGGAGAATTTTTATTTTCTAGGGATTTTCCTTGAGCGAAACTAATCAATTCAAATTAGATAGAAGGGATAAAGTAGTCAGGGTTAGCCTAGACATACTTTCTTTCAGTTAAAATTAGAGGAATCATAAATATTTTCGCCCACTCTTGTTTTGAAGATCTGGTTTTTTAGGCTTAGTGAGTCAAGGCAAAGTCTTTCTCTCTGTGAAGATTTAATGCCAAGGATGGCAAATCAGGATAGAACAAAGGCTTTCAGATATGCTATATGGAAACATAACGAAAATTTCATAGGTTTTGAAAAAGATCCCATTTCCACATAAGTTTACTTCTTGATTATCAATTTTCTTTATTCCTATTTTCTTTCTCTTTGTATTATTTTGATTTGATTCAGAAATCTTAGAGATTTATATCTTTCTAATCTTTGATCAGGTGATCGTTTTTCACATGAGTACGACCCTATTAAAACTTTATAAGGTATTCTCTTCAGCATTTTGGTCTGAAGAATAAATATAGAAGTTCATACCTTGAAATTCATTTTATTTTCAACCAAAACAATTATTAATTTATCACCTGTTTTGAGAGAAAACAAATATTTTGAAAATTGAGCGTTGTATCCCAATACCTCCTTTAGAATTTTGCAAAGAGGCAATAATCAGAGAGTTCTACAATATAGAATGATATGCAATATAGACATTTTATTTTTTCTAGAATAATAAATAGAACTAGTTTCATTTAAAAACATAAATTTAGCTAACCTACAAAAAGGAACAAAAATGCGGAAGCAAACAAAACCAAACCAGTATATACAATGATACGGTCGAAAATGTTTATTGCATGAAATATCTCAGATAACGCCCAATGATAGGGGTGTCAAAGATTTTCCCATCTAGATTCTCCAGCATGAAATAATTCTTCCCTTCTGTAGATGAGATTTTGAATGGTCCAAACCAGAGATGATCAAACTTGTCATGTTCACCCATGTCTTCTTTCTTGGCATCCCATTTTAAAACTAAATCGCTAGGGAGAAATTCCTTGTCTTTCACCTTTTTGTCGAAAAGGGATTTCATATTTTATCTTGATATTTTTGAAGTCTGTCATCGAATTCGTCCCTGTTCTGTTGGACCTCAATTATTTGATTTATCCTCCTCGTTACGTCATTCAGCTCTTCGTTTGGATCTTGCCACAACTTCATTACTAGAAGAGCTATATTAATATGGAGAACAACATCAGTGCCATAGACTATTTGGAAAGGGGACATGTCTATTGATTTCTTAGTGCCGATTCAGTTTGCCCATAGGGAGTACTTTAGGTGGACATCCCAAGACTTCTTATTTTCCGTTAATACTTTCTTGACTATATTCATCAAGCTTTTGTTGGGCGACTCAACCAACCCATTTCCCTGAGGATAATAAGCTGTAGAATGCCCCAATACAATATTGTACTTCTGACAAAAGTTTATCATTGCCATAGATTTGAACGCCTGAGCATTATCTGTAACTATTTTCCAGGGACAACCAAATCTAGATAGCATATTTTCCTCTAAAAAGTTTATAACTACTGAATCTGTGGCGTTTTGAGTTGGAATGGCTTCCACCCATTTTGTGCAATAATTGGTAGTAGTCAGAATCCACTTGTGTTGGGCTCTTGACTGTAGGTGGATTTCTCCGATGAAGTCTGGGCCCCATTGTTGAAAATGAGATTTTGTTTTGACTGGGACCAAAGGTAATGTGGGGAGATTTTGCTTGCTAGAGAACAGTTGGAAAGGGTTGCAAGCTCTGACCTTAACATTCACATAGGTGAATAATTTCGGCTAATAATATCCAACTCTCAGGATCTTGTAGGCCATGGCCCTCCAGGTGAGATTCCTTCCACACACTCCCTTGTGAAATTCATATGTGCAATCCTCAGTTTCAGGTTCGGTTGGGAAACACATCAAGAAAGTAAGGGGGTCCTTCCAGTACAACTGTCCTTCGATAATACAATACTTAACTGCATGTAGTTTTAATGTTCAGGCTTTTGATGGAGTCATGTCACTTGGGCACCGAAGAGTGAGGAGATATGAAACGATACTGCGGTACCAATCAGAGGAAGAATATTTCTCTTCGATATGAACTACGGGGTTTTGGTCATCAAGCTCTCCCATGTATGGAATAGACTCATGCGATTCTATGTGGTTTATCCCAATTTTTATGAAATTCGACTCTGCTAATAATTTTGCGAGGCCTTGACCTTTAACCAGCTTGGTCAGTTTAACCTCTAGGTCAAACTCTTGGATTTTGGCTAACCACCGACCTCTTCTATCGTCACTATCTGGCTGTACTAATATATCTTTGACAAAGCTTGTTGGCACATAGGCAATTATTCTGGAGTGCAGTACATAGGTTCTGAAGGATTTGAGAGCTTTAACATTCGTGTAGGCTTGTTTTTCCAGTATGTCGTATCTGGTTTTGACGTCTCTGAGACTTTTGCTAAAAAAGGCTATCAGTTGTTCAAAACCTTCTTCGCTCTTTTGCATGAGTACATCTGTGATAGTGTGCCCATACGCGAAAGAGAATATATGGAATTCTATAGTATAGTCAGGACTAGCCAGTACTGGAGCTTCGCTTATAGATTTTTTAACTCTTTCAAACAATTTTTTTTAGCTTTGGCAGTCCATTTGATTTCACTATCTTTCTTCAACATATATGTGATCAATTTGACAATTTCAACAAAGTTAGGGATAAATCTTCTTAAAAAAATTATTTTCCCTAAAAAGGATTGGATTTCCTTTTTATTTCTAGGAATTTTTATTGTATCAATAGCCTTGATTCGCTTGGGATCGACCTTAATTCCATCTTTTGAAACTATATGACCCAAAAGTTTTTCTTCTTGCATAGCAAAATGAGACTTTTTAGGGTTAAGAGAGAAACCAAATTTTCTACATTTCTCAAAAGTCTGCTTGAGATGGACCAGATGTTTTGTATCAGAATTCGAGAAGACTGTTAGATCATCCAAGTAAATGACGAAAAACTTATCTCTCTCACTGATGAACGCTATATCCATTGATTTTTGGAAGGTGGTGCCTGTTTTCATTAAACCAAACGACATTTTATCATACATGAAAGTTCCCCATAAATTAGTGAATGCAATTTTTTGTTTATCATCTTCATGAATGACAATTTGGTTGTAACTTGAGAAGCCATCAATCATCGACCTTCTGTTAGCTCCCACTACTTTTTCCAGGACATGGTCCTTTTTGGAAGAGAGTAGTTATCCTTTAATGATGACCGATTTAAATTTCCGAAGTCCACGCAAAGCCGGATCTCTCCATTTTTCTTCCCGATGGGTACCAGATTTGCTACCCATTTAGAATATCTAAGAGGAACACTGATATTTTCATCCAAAAGCTTCTTGACCTCTCTTTCTATTACAAGTAAGAGAATAGGATTGATCTGTCTCAACTTTTGTCTAAAAGGTTTGACACCATGTTTCAAGGGAATTTTATGTTCTATCATAGAGGTATCATAAGTCTTTAAATCTTCATATGACCATATAAAGACATATTTATATTTTTTAAGCAATTCAACATATTTACTCTTTACCTGAGCTGGAAGATATTTAGATAGCTTGACTATCTTAGGTTCTTCTTTAGTCCCTATGTCACAGTCTTCAACTTCCTTAGGCTGAGGTTGTAGGGTAGACTTCAAAGGTATGTCATCTTTGTCAAACAGTATTTCTAACAGTATCAAACCTCTGGGTATCTGATTATTCTTGAGGACTAACATCCGATGATTTGCGATCTTATCTTGGAACTTTTTAGGATCTTCCTCTTCTTGCATGATCTAGATAGGATCATTTTGATTTTCTTGGTCTATATGAGTTTCAGAGAATTCATCAACCATTTCTAGAAATTGTTTGATCTGCTCATTGTCTTCAAAGACCTGCCAGTGTTGTAAATTATTCAAGATTGATGGTCGGTGTCTCATTTCTATATGGTGCTTTAGATTTAGGACCATAGGAGGCACAAACATAGAAGTTTCCCTGGCCAAGGAATCTACCTGTTGATTTTTCATCCTTGGGATGTGATGAATATTGAAAGATGAGAAGAAATTTTCGACTAGATCCCATGCACAATTCCTATATGACCTTAGTCTCGGGTGTTTAGCCTGATACTACTGCTTTATTTACTTTACGATAAGTTCTGCATCACCATAAACTATTAGATCTTAAATTTTTAATTTCCTAGCAGCCTCCAACCCTAAAACCAGAGCCTCATATTCATAGACATTATTTGTATAATCGATTTCCCATTATAGTCTGTAAGAAAAGGGAATGACATATTCATCTCTGGGTGCAACAAATAACACCCATGCCCCTGCCCCTTCACAGAATGAGGCGCCATCAAAAAACATTTTCCAAATTCCTTTTTGAGTAATTACATTTTTCGGTATTTTTTCTAATTTTTTATTTTCATCTTCTATACATTCATCAAAATCGTCGTCTAAAGATAAAATACATTTTCCTAGATCCTGATCAGCGACGTAGACTGGATAATTATCTGGGTTTAGAGGGTCACTTAGAGTGTATGTCAGTCTAGTCTCCCTGTACAATAGAGTAAATTGTCCACCAAAAATCGGGATAGTTGCGTATGTCATATCCAGTTGAAGTGATCCTCCAAGTTTTGCACCCCAGGACCTGGATAAAAGCATGACATACTTGGCAGGTACATCAGAAACAACTACATCCACAAGGATGTTATTTACAATAACTTTTACAAGATTGACTACTATATCCTTGATCATGTCTAGACATTTAACCTTTCTGGAATCAAAGAATATAAATCTCGGTAAGGTCTAGTGATTTCAAGGCCTAAATTTTCCATGATAACTTTAGGCATTAAGTTGTGCGAGGCCCCAGAATATAACATACAATTATGAAGTAAATGATCATGCATAGTCAATGTGATATAGAAAGGAGCTATATGATGTTTATCGTTTTCAATATGTAGACCAAACATAATGGTAGGATTTTCATCCTGCAAATTTATTACATCTGCCTGACATTTCGCATCTGAGAAGTTAATCATTTTAGCGATCTATTTTTCATAAATGGGATTCTTAGCAAGAACAACTAGGGGCATGGGGAGCTTAATTTTATTTATTTCACTATCCAAACTAAAACCTCCCACTCTTTTTTCAGATTCCCTAGTTGAATTTTGCGTCTCTATATTTTCGGTTTTTTTGGTTTATGTCTTTGGTTTCAAGTTTTTTAGCTTGGGCAGCTTGTTTTTCAACTGTTTGTTTAGTTTGGGCAGCCTCACTCGCTTTGTTTCTTAATAGGATATTTTTTGGTGGAGCACCCGTAGTACTTGTTTCTCTGAGCCTCAAATTATACTTCTGTTGAAGCTAGACCATAATGGAGTCGACAATTCCTTGATATGCGGACTCTCCCAGGTTGTTTATACTTTCCTCATTGCTAGACATGGGTTCTTGTTCTAGAGACTTTTCATAGTCCTGTCTAGTTAGGTGAGGTTCCTGGTATTCATGCCCAAAATTATTTGCATCCTCTTTTAACCCTTCGTAATCATGTATATCATCTTCTATAAAAAAAAATTGATTTAAATGGAGCCTGAATTTTTTGATCTTCGTTTTTTATTCGTTTCTGTTGTGTCTGAGCATTGGGATTTCTCCTGAAATATTTCCTAGCAAACATATCAGGTTTGTCTTGTTCTAGCTCCATTCTAGAGATTTTATTGGATAAATATTTAATTATAGTAGCCATATCGTCCATTTTTTTTTCCGCGGATTTTCCAGATCCTAAGGATCCTGCTTGTTCTCTGAAGCGTCTTGGTTCCTTGGTTCCTGTCTCAAGCTTGGATTTAAGTTTACCCGATGCCATCATGTTCGACTCTGTTTCTATCGTGTCGTCTTGCATTCCCATGAGGGTAGTAGATATTCTTTCCCTTAAAAGTAGGGCAAAGTCGGGCTCAAAAGCCCCTGCGAATGTCACTTTAGCTGTAGGTTGAGAGGGTTTAACTTATGTTGGGATCTTATGATAGAGTTTGTTAAACCTCTGGGTGAATTCTAGGACTGTCTCTGAATTCTTTTTCCTCAGAGCCCCACTGTCTTAAAAAGACATTTTCTAACTCGTCGTAAGACAGTAGGGATCCTACCGGGAGTCCTCTAAACCAGATTCTTACTTGCCCCTCAAAAGTAAAACTAGTAGTCTTGAGTATACGTCTTCATGTTCAATACCGATGATATCAGTGAATTGGTTGAAAAGGGTTATGTGCTCTATAGCTATTAAATCTCTTTCCCCTGTAAACTTAGGTAATTTTTTCATGTAATTTTTAGGTAGGTCATGAAGGAAGAGAGGAAGAACTAAAGGGGCATATCTGGAAACTACTTTAGTGAAAATCCTAGGGGGTGGAGGTGGTCCTTGACCACCACCACCTCCAGCACCACCTCCTCCGACAACACCACCTCCTTCAACAACGCCACTTCCATGGCCACCTCCAACATCGACCATTGAAAATTTGGAGGATGAGATTCAGGAGTCGAAAAGAGGGTTTTCAAAAATTTATATGGATCGAAGTGGTGACCTTTCGACTTCCTCGAGATGAAGCGAAGGGAAATCTGGAAGACGATCATCAGGTGATACAAAGTCTAGAGGAGGAGGGAAAGGAAAATGTGGGCTAACTTCCTCAGACTTACAAGATGTGTAAATATGGGAGTCGACAAGAGACAAATCGAGCTATAGAGTGGGTTCTTCAAGATATCGGGTCACCGAAACCTTTACTTCTGGTGAGGATGAGGTAAACACCAAGTTAACAACAACGGATATATGAGGTGTCTCTTCACTAAGACAATTAGGAGAATTGAAGGGTTTGATCTCAGTCTTTATTTCGGGTACAACTTCGTCAGCAAAGGGTGTTTGTTCAAAATTATTTTCGGGAGTTGATTCTTCCACCCGAACCTTAGTATCAATTTGAGTGGATTTTGGTTGGTACTTCTTACCTATCGACGCAGTAGTCGACTTGAGGTATCCTTTTGGTTTTAACAAAATTTCAGGATCAGACACAGGGGTGGTCTACTGATCATCTGGGTTTCTTCTGGTATTCCTTCGACAGAATGCCAATTTATTTGTGGCGGAGTCGCCAAGTGAAAGATAAAAATATCCCTAATATAGTATTCAATCTTTGTTCACTATCAAAGACAGAATGTTAACTTGTCGTTTTCCTAGGGAAAAATAACTCTGTTTCTCCATCCCCGGCAACAATGCCAAAAATATGTTGGTCCTGAGATTAAACTTAAGACTCAAAGGATGATGTCAGGCATCAGGAAAGTTGTTTGAGAGTGTTTTCTTAAAATGATTTTCCTACCATAGTTATATGAGAAAAAATTCCTTATTGAAATTAATCTTGTAGCAACACATAGGTCGTATTTCATATCTAAGTCAAATCGAAATAATAAATGAAGTGAAGGAAAATAACAAAATTTTGAAACATAGAAGGCAAGCCCCACTTTCTTGCAGTAGAATAAAATAGATTAGTATAACCTTGAATAAAGCATAAAAATAGAACAATCCACACAACAAGCAGGTCTTGTATTACTCACAATAATTACAGAGGAAAAGTTACTTGCTAAATAAATCACTGATATTATAAGATTTCAGCAGTTGTAGTACTAAATTGGAATCAACATTTATTCAGGAATACATAAAGAAAATGAGCAATGGAAGACAAAGGAACACATAACCCATATTTGAACAAAACTTGGAATCTCTGTCTACACTTGTATTAATACTCTATAAGGAGAGTCTTCTCTGTTACAATCAACAAGAAGCAACTTGAAATAAGTCTTTGATTTTTGTATTTATACAAAATGTCTCAACCTAAAATGGTTGGACTACTCATAGAAAATATTAGATATCACAACATGCAAAACCGAAAGGTTCCATCTACATCTCCTCTATCTCTTCGCCTGCACGCAGAGACGTTTATTCTCCATATCTTCCATCTTGGAAACAACTGGCACCTGATTATGATCCGTGTGAATATTATGCTCAGATTGTTTCATTTACTTCCAGATGTGTTGGATTTCCCGTGTTCGACACATTGGACACATCTGCTTACTAACTGCACTACTAACCTGGAAGGTTCTGTTGTTTCATTTGCCTCGAAAATATACAACTTCTTTTCTATATGAGGCAATTTATCCTCTATTTTCCTTGCTTCCAAATATATAGCCTCTAGTTGTAAACTGGGGTTTACTATCCACCTGTTAATCTGGATAAGGTCGATTTGTTTCAATTGCTAGATTGTCGTCCGAGCTTCTTCTATGCTTGCCTTATAATTAAGTTGATTTTTCGCTATATCAATCTGCCCCAGGGCTTCATAGATACTATCTCTTTCAATGTCCAACAACCCTTTGTCGAGTGAAGACAATTCTTCTTCACAAGCTTTATTTACTTCCCTGGCTAATCTTTTGATTTCAACCAAGTTTGTCTCCTAGGTCTTCAAGATTATGTCACCTCGGGTTTGCTCGGAAAGAGACAATCGAGAAAACTTTGCTGCTTCATCCTTTGCTGCTATCAAAATGGCCTCTTGGAATGTAGCTTGAGCCGTAGTGGCTTCTCTCTCCTTAATGTAAATGTTATTTAGAGAAAGGTCTGCCACCTGATAACATCTTTTAACCGCTTCCACTTTTTGTAAAAAGGTTTTGTTGGGCTAACTCCAGCTTTTCGTGCACCTCCAATGCATGAGCTTGGAAAGCCGCCATATCCACTATTGTAACTTCAACTAAATGTACCTTGGCCTGAAGTTGTTTGATCAATTCTTCTTGCTAAGTGGCTAATTTCCTATTGGCCTGTGAATTTTCATCAAGGCTAGTTTTGAGTTGTTGAATTTATTGTTTGTCACAGGCTCTGATATTTTCAAAATATTTATTCATTTGATTTCTCACGTCTCTTTCCACATTTTCCATCTGGTCCTGCAACTGTCTTACCAACAATTTTTTTTTGTTTCAGTTGCTCCGCAATATTTCCTACCGAACACTGATTTGTCATGGCAAAATCTCCCAATGAACCTGCCATTTCCATAGCGAATTTTGTCTCATCTAGGGCCTGTCCATCATACAACACTCTATGTATTTTGACCGATGCATCATCCTTTTGATGTGTCTCTCTTTTAACAATGGCCCTCCTCTTCTTGTTGAAAAAGAAGTTTGAGGGAGACATTTCTTCTACGGCAATAGGAGTAAGGTCTTCAATGAATACGACTTCGACATTCGGATTTCCTTGGCTTGACTACAAATATGTTAATGGTTTGATAGCACTACATATCTCGGTGGACAACTATTGCCCTGCTGTGTTAGTTTCCAGTTTATTTGGTGTGGATAGTGATGCATTTGGTCCCTTTTTTTTTATCAAAGATTCAGATTCAACTTTTTTCTTGATTACCAGGTGGATCTGATAATGCAATATCCACTTTTTGTGTTAAAACCTCAGTCGTCTTCAAATTTTCCTGAGTGTCTTGTCCGCTAGAACCTCATGTTTCTAAACCTTGAGTCACAACTTTTTATGTAGATGGAGGTGTCTGGGTTTCTTGTTGTAAGAATTTAGGTAAACTATTCCTTCTATGTCTTTGGAAATTACAGAACTCAACTAATTGACCTGGAGCCAGAGTTCGGACTCTGCTCAACACTTCTTGGTACGACCTTACTCCACATAATATTTCATCTTGTGGGGAATCTTCATGCTCATATATCTTTAGATTTTATAGAGCCAAGTGATTTTTCACGATCTTATGGGGATCATGCTTCTTGAACTCAATATTGACCAGCTTAATGTCTTCTAGGGCTGCAACCTCCACTTTCGAGTGGCCGAAATCTAATAATGAGAACATACCAACTTGTAAAGGGAAAGTTGGCCATACCTTTTTCTACGCTGCTTTTAATTATTTACTGATTCCTCCTATCACAATTTGATATGCTACCTCTCAGCACACCAACCGATCTGGTATAAACTTTGGTAAAGCATGTGGGGGAATTGAACACCCAAAAACCCTGATGTAGGATAAATGTTCCTCAATATACCAGTCCGCTAATTTCCCCAGGTTGGTCATGATATTGTTTGAAATATTGGGAGGTGAGAAACCGTAGAGAGCGATATGCATCGACACCACCACATAGTTGCAGATTTCGTAGAAGAAATCTTTTTCTTTATCCTCCCACAACTTGGAGAGATATAAATGTATGGGCTCAACGTTGGTTGGAGTCCAACTCCAACTCATCAAAGGAAACAACGTCATGAAACAAATGGAATCCATAACGTATGCCGACATGTAATAAGGGACAGGTTTCCCTTTGGCTTTCAACGACTGATACTCTATGATTTCCTTGGCCAAATTGTCCGATAATATCTTGGCCCAATTAAAAGAAAAACCTTATGCAACTTCATGCATGATTGGTATCCATGGTAACAGGAGGTGAACAGAGTTTTCTTTCTCGAAAAAGTCTACATAACATCATGGCCACATACATCATATGAACGTCTAATGATGTAGTGGCATATACTACATGGGCGTCTGCTCTGAATTTCTCAGGGCGTGCCCACCAATCCTTGATTAAGTCAGGGTAGTTCTTTAAATATTGCGTGCATTCTTCTTTGTCGAACTCATTTAGGAAAGAAGCATTGTAATTGTGTTTGAAAACTGGGGATAATTTGTACATCATAGATATATGCTCTGGTCAGAAGGACCCAACAACAACCTTTTGTGAATTGTGGATGCTCCTGGTTGAGATCGTAACATTCTCCAAGGACCAGCCTATCATGTCGTTATATGAAATGAGTGTTAGAAAAATAGGACCGTGGAGCAATAAAATAAAAAAAATGCAGAAACAAAACACAGAAGACACACAATACAAGAGAGACACAGATTTACGTGGTTCACCTAGTGTGGGCTACGCCCACCAGAGAAATTGCCAGGTCCTTCTTTTATTATTATCCAGCAAATGAAGGGATACAACCTACAACAAAACCCACTGTAACTTCCTCTTCTTTCTCTCATAGTCCCCTCTCTTAGAATACAATATTCACCATCAACCATAGTCGCGATACATTTCCCTCATAAAAGAGGGTTGCCTTCTAGGGCAAAAACCCTAACATAATATCTACCGTTAGTTCTATGACCTTATAATGAACGGTCCAGATTTACAATGAAATTACAATATACTTTTACAAGGCAATTTTTTCTTCGGGGGCTTCACCCCTGAACCCCTGTTGGGGGCCCGCTTGCCCCCAGACCCCC
>JASDQU010103926.1:299395-330690 GCA_032191745.1 Picea mariana
CTTTAGCAACACTTCGCGGGCAAAACTTCGTTGCGATTTTGATCGTCAACAAAACGGTGACTCCACAGGAAAATTTGTTTTCAACAAATTTAGAACTCAGAAGTCATGGTTTCGTAGACCAAGAACAATAGGTAAAGAAGATATAACCATGAAGATTATGAAACAGGGGGAAGTGAACGGATTTAATGGAAAAAATGACCGGGAATTTGGGAATAACTCATGGAAAGTGTTAAGTATGAGGGGTTTTACCACTATATGCGTAATCATTCAACCGAAATCTGATATTAACTTCAAGGAGAAATTGTTTTGGACTTGCTCTTAAAAATCTCAATGGATGAAGAAATGGCAAGAAGAAGCGGGACATAACCCATTATTTATAAGACAACAATGGAGATATATAACAATTTCAAGGGTACTTCAGAGGAAACATTGTAATCGTTGTGTAAGCTTGATTGTTATTGACTAACAATGCTTTGCAGGAGTGTCACTATGGCCAAATTGATCCAACATCCTATTTTGACCAAACTAACTAAAAGATGAAAGGAAACAAAATCATGACAGTAGTAAAATTGCAGAAATTAAAACAACAACAAATAAAAGATAGAAACGAAAAAGCAACAAGAAATTTTTTAACACGGAAAGCAGAAGTCAAACTACCGTAAAGCAGAAAAGAGAAGCTCAAAAATGAAATTCGAGCTAGGATACTAATACATGAAAAATCCAAACAACATTAGAACTTTTCACGTTGGTCCCTCGCAATATTTCACGCAAGAACCATTAGTGTTGTAGGAAAACAATTGCTTCTGTAAATACTTTAAAATGTGAGAGTTAGCATCCAAGACAAAAGTAATTTTGAAAGGACCCAGAAACAACACTTGGAAATCTGATGTAATTATCAACCCTTTGACGTACACAATTAGATCATCAAGATAGAGATGGATATTGACCAATTCATCAAAAGTTGTGTGTATAGGTATTTGAAAAGTGGTACTTGTATCAGGTATGCCAGAAAACACGCATTTATAAGTCATGGTACCCCAATATGAGATAAGATTGGTTTTGTAAGCATCTGCCCCCTTTGCCCTATTTTTCCTACAACCCAAAAAACTGTCAAGTAATGGCCTCAACTATGAATCTACAACCTGCTGCAGAATTACTTCCATATTGAGGGGAGGAAAATTATTTCTCATAATAGCCTGCCTGAGAGTGCGAAAATGAATGTAGGTTCTAATATGATCAGTGGTTTTTGAAGCAAGTACCCAATTGGAATCCCATCCAGGGTGGACTGAAAAAACAATTCTATCTCTTAAGAATTTTTCCAACTTCCTTTGAAAAGTTGCTTTAAATGTAGAGTTAATAGATCTTTGTTCTTGCATAACTAGTTTCATGCTTTCCTTGATGGGAATAGCATTATGTAGGAGACCAGGATCAAAACCATGAATATCCTTACAAGTCCAAGCATAAACCTTTTGAAATCCACCAAGTAGCTAGGCAAAATCCATTTCCTCTTTATCAAAACATTGGGTACTTATGTTAGTGTTTCTTGAAGATTTGAGTGCCCCAATATCCCAGGAGATGGTTTCACCCACTTTCCTTCTTGACTCCTCTCCTCTCTGTTTCTCTTTATTTCCTACATCACTCTATGAAAACGAACTCTCAAGAGGAGTCAAGCCTTTAGGAACCTTGCTGTATTCTATGGATGTCATTTCCTTGGGCTTAAGAGGTTCATCTTGAACGAAAGCACAAACGCTCTCATTGTTAGGGAGGGCCTGCCAAGATTCTACATTATCAGGGATATATGGACGATATAAAGATTGAAAAGAACAATTAGGCCTGTGAGGCAAAAGTTGTTGATTAGGAGAAGCTGCAAAGACAACTAACCGATCGTCCATTGAATTCAACTCCCTCTTAACATGAGTGATGTTGAAAGATAGAAGGTTCGAGATAAGCGCCCAAACAATTTGGGAGTATCGTTCCATCATCTTATTGCTAGGAGAGCATATATTACGTATCAAGTTCACAACAAGCCAAGAATCTCCAAAAACTGAAAGGTGACCACAACCAAGATTAAGGGCATTTTCAATGCMTAATAATAAAGCTTCGAATTTAGTGACATTGCTTGTGCAAGCAAACACTAACCTGTAAGACAAATTATGAATTTTTCCTACAGGGGAAACCAAGATAATGCCATCGCCATTACYTTCATTAGAGCATGAACTATCAAAGTTCATGTGCCACRTATCATCATCTAAATCAATTCGTTCCAAAGGAATATTATCCWCYTCAACAAAGATGGAATACACTCCTAGGTCCTCTTCGATATAGTTTACACTAGATTGTGGAACACTCTCTATGTAGGGTGAAATTATTCCCTCTCTAAGGACTATAATGTTATTACCATTCCTAGGAATGGATAAATGTGTCCCATTGAGTGAGATGTATCCACCTGTTAGGGATTTCCAATATTTTCCCAAGATATTTGAGTAATTTCTTACAGGCATATCAATTACCTGAATGTTGAGGGTTGTCCTTATTTCACGATGCGCGCATAAAACCAAGGTCACATCCTTAATCTCGCCTATGGTTGTTTGGTGTAGACTATCATAGGAGAGCATGCTTCTGGCGTTTTCATTTGTATAAGACAAGCCTAACTCTTCCATAATAATCTTCAACATCACACTTGGGCCTGAACCACCATCAATGAGGGAACAATTGGAAATCTTATCCATAATCTTTACAGAGATATAGAAAGGGGGATTTTTTACAGGGTATCTAAAGTTATGTACACCTATTTTATTTATAGAAGAATCCTCTTCGTTCACCTCTTCAGAAAGATTGACTATAACAGAATCTTTCCATGAATTGTTTCAGATGCATCTGTTGTTCATGGACGACAACCATGTCTAGAAGGGTTGCATCTGCTTTGATGTTGGCCAAATGATTCAAGATATTGTATTTGGAAGAGGGGAGAGGAGGAGTAATTCTTTGACTCTCAGGAACGCTAGGAACCTGAACAGTAGCAGCGGGTGAAGATGAGCTCGGGCTAGAAGAACTGCGGGGAGGATCAAATTTTCCCTTGGGAGCATAGGCTTTGTTCCTAGTATTGATGACCATGACATCTTATGGCTCTATAAAATCAAGGACAACGATAGTAGACTTGGGTCTCTTGCCAAAGATCTTATCTCTGGCACTCTTCTTTACCTCACATGTAGTTTCCTCGTGGTGTTCCTCGCAGAAGTTACACCAACTTCAAGGCAAGATAACTTTAGGCTGAAAATTATTTTCAATTGGATTTCTAAAGGGTGGTGCAGAAGAGGATGAAGCTCCAGGGGTGAGAGGGGAGAAATTTCCCTTTCGCTCGAATGTTATCATATGATTATTCATATCTTGTATTAGCTGCAAGAGGGCGGACATGTCCATCTGTTTAACTGATTCTCCCTAGGGAAGACCTGTTCTTTCAAGTTGTTCTTCATACTCTGAGCAAGTATGAAGAGCGGAACTGAGATTATCAATGGATTTTTCCTTGAGCCTATGACGGTAGGGGGAAGGAAATGCATTGTAGTAATGCATGAAAGCGGCTTGGTTCTAAGGACGAATGAGTTTGGGAATTTGATTGCATAACTTGGTGAAATGCAAGTTTAAGGACTTGATGGTCTCACCATCCTTATAGGTAACGTTATTATACTCCTGTAACTTCTTGGCTGGGCTTTTAGATTGCCCATAAGTGGATCTGAACCAATAGATTGGCTCCTCCCAAGTAGATAGAATCTTAGGAGGAAGGTCGAAGAAATCGGTCGCAGCCTTTCCTTCCAAGGAATTGACGAATAAGCGCATGCAAGTATCATTGCCATTGGCCCCTATGTTATGACAAGCATTAGAAAATTCCACCAGGTGTTCATTTGTAGTAACAGTTTTATTTCCTGAAAACCTAGGAAGTTGTTCTTTGAATTTAGGAAGTGGTCGAGTCGTTGGTGCTAGGTTAAGAGGAGAGGACACATGCCAAGGTGTGGTTGTAGTGTCTTCTTCAAACTGAAAAAGTCCATACTTTTTAATGACTTTGGTGAGATTTGTGGTAGATTGGACAGGGATATGGTGGCTATATAAACTACCAATCATTGAAGACGATGAAGACTGAGAAGAGGAAGCACTTCCAGTGCCATCGGAGCCACCATTATATGCCATCTTGTGGATGATAGATGAGGGAAAGAAAAACGAACTAGATGAATCAGATAAGGTTCTCCTTAGATCACTTTGTTGGGTAGATAACACAACGTTCTTCCTATTTCAGAAATAGGATTGATTTTAGGTGATAAGCCTCTTCTTCTTCTAGAAGCACGAGAGTCTAAGGACATGAAATAAAGGCCAAAACTGAAGAAACAAAATGTTACTGTTGATTTCTAGGTTGTCTATGTCTAGCTTCCAATCGTTCTTGAGCACTAATATCTCATTCAATTGCTGCCCAAGAATGGTTCAGCTCAGTACGGGTATCGACAATGTCTAAAATGATATTGAACAAGTTCAAAGCAATGTTGGTTTAGTCTTGGATACCGGGCTCAATATTGGGCTACCTTCCAACAGGCACAATGATTAAGAAATAAAACAACAAAAGAATCAATATTAGAAAAATAGATGTATCGATGAAAATCGAATGTAAAAATTAACCTGAGAGATATTGAAGATCTCCCTAGTATGGTCGCCAAATAAATGTTGAGGAAAATATATGAGATGATCTTACTCAAGCATTTTCAGATTCTGCTTGGCTAGAGAAAAATAGACGGGAATCTAACCCTATGTTTATAGCCAACAAAAATAATATCCTAACTCACAAGTATTAATTACAAGTGCTTAGGCTAGTCTTTTATCAATAAAAAACTTGCTGGAAATTTACTTTTTATGTAATTTTCTGAACATAACAATTTCTGAAATAATTGTAAAGACAGAAGTAAAGACACCAAGATGATAATCAAGACATATGAGACATAAAGAAATTCTTTATTTCATTCCAATTTACCAAAGACTCATTCTTTTCAAAATTTCATGCAAAAATTTAGGACCAAAGTCAAACTTAGACATCCCCGATGGAACATACAAAAAGACCTCTAACAGAAAATAAAAAACTGAACTCTAAAAGTTGGATCAATTTTCCATATATTGTTACCCACTTGACTTTGCACAATAGCCTTTGTCAATCATGAAAACTAATTCACAAACAGACAAGTCTACACAGACTATCAAAAATAGATCAACACCTCTGAAAAACAAGTGTCTGAATGATGTAATTCAACCCCGAATCTTGTTGTCTACAATAAGACCCTGCTATCATAAAAAGAATTAGGCTTGTGATAAATTAAGGAATGAATGAAAACTGAATTATCTCAGCATAAACTCAAAGAGAAAAACTTAGTGTGCTTCTCCTTCTATCCCCTTTTGTTCCTCCCTTTCCTTTTGTCTTTAAACAAATTAGAGTTGGTTGAAGTAGTTGAACCAGCCCATTAGTTAAGTTAATTAAAGACTCAACCAACTTTTAGTTAGGGGGAAAAGTAATAATCATAATAAGGGTTATAAATAAATAATAAATAGTAGGTGGGATCCCTTGTGACTCCATTTAGCTCTTAAAAATCATAACATATTAGTTAGTTAAGCAAAACACACCTCCTTGTGACTCTCATTTAACATTTGACAATTTAGCTCATGATATTTGAAATTACTTCCTGAAAAAATATATTACTCATATATCCAAAAATAAAACATGTTGTCCAAAACTTACCTTTATTTCAATGTTATGTGCAATTTATGATTGTTGTTTATCCATTTAAGTGAGTAAGGTTTATGATGTAGCTTAGTTGTCAATCCCAGTTGTTTAACCACTTCCTCTGAAATCAAGTTAGATTGAGATCCACTATCTATCAATGTATCGATCTTAGTATGTTTCATTATCACCCTTATGTGAAACAATTTACTTCTAGAATCATATCCATCACCAATTTTACCTGTCAAACCAATTGTTGTGATCTTAGTCTCATCACCTGAATCATATCCCAAGTCTGTTGGTCGTGTTGTTGTTGCAACTATTTGCTTCCCTTTCCTCTCTTTGAACCACTTTGGTCTCTTTTCTGGGTGCAATTGCCAACAATGGTCATCATCGTGCCCTTCTTTCTTGCAATGCTTGCAAGAGAGCTTCCCTTCCTTCACTGTAGCTGAATTTTCTTTCGTTCCATTCCCCTTCCTTTTGTCCTCTTTCCTTGAAGACGATTCCCCTGATACACCAACACTTGTTTTCCCTGCTTCAATGTGTGTTGCTTGAACAAAAACCTCATCAAGATTAGTAGGTCCGAACATAAATAMAGTGTTACGAATATGTGCAGGTAAACCTCCTATATACTTCATATGAGTTTCTTGGGTATGTAATGGAAWATWTAACATTAATGCCATCTTACAAAATTCATTTGTGTATTCTTGCATCATTTGTCATTTTCTTAGTTTGAGACTTTGCCATTCAATTAAAGCTTTCTCCTTATAACCCAAAGGATAAAATTGCTTTCTAAGTGCAAAAACAAAATCTTKCCATGATGTAAATACATTATCAACTTGTTGCATGCCATTTTGCAACTTACTCTGCCACCATATGAATATTGTGCCTGCAAGATGAAGCGATGCCAACTTGATTTGAGTTGCCTCATATTTGATTTGGTCCACACTGTAATACACTTTCATCTTTCTTACCCAGTTATCGAGTCTCTCAACATTACCTTCACCATCATACATCGACAATTCAAATTTCAGATCAAGCTTAAGTAAAGGCATTTTATGTTTATGTTTATGTGAATGTTTTCTTGCGGTGGATTTTGAACTTGTACTTGAAGAAGAAGATGATGGAGAAGAAGGAGGTGAAGGAGGAGTTTTAGGAGGATCCTCTCCTTCTTCACTTTTGCCTTGTTTTGAACATTCCTCTTGGAAAGGCCTCTTTCATTCCAAGTAATCCTCATATAAGACCTTTACCATCTCAGACATGGCGAATAAAGTCTTTTGTAACTCGATATCACTCTGAGACATGCCTTCTTCTGATGCCATCTCCTCACTTTGAGAAGTCCTCTTTCTCGATCCAATCTCTGGATCTCCTTCTATTAGATCGCCTTCACCACAACTTAGATTTTCCATGGTAATCATGCAAACTCAAACATCCAACTGTCAACCTGCTCTGATACCACTTGATCTGAAAATTATCTTTAAAGACTTGGTTTAGTTTTAAGCATGTGTTCAATTACCAATTAGGAATTAAGGAAAGAAGAACTTAATGACAGATTATAGAAGCCATCATAAATAAATGCAGATCAGAATATAAGCAGAAAGAACAACAAACCATAGCAACAAAGTTTTTAACGAAGTTCAACAAGATTGCCTACGTCTCCGAGCCTTTGTCTCGGTGGGTGAGACTTTCTTATTTCTCTTCAATGCTTCAAAAGTACATCAAAAAAGTGTCAAAAGGATTACAAAGTGGTCTGGTTGTGTTCTTCTCGACCTCAAGAATCCAACACAATTGACGACACTGAAAAAGGTTGAGTGTAGCTCCCGGAATTGGCCTCCAAAGTTCGCTTTCTCAATGGCTTCCCTGCATAAAAATGGCTTCAAGATTCATAAACTCATCATCATTTTTCCAATCTGAACCTCTTTATGTTGCTAAGAACCTCTATTTTATATAGATTTTGAGTTGGTATCCTCCTCCCAACTTCCTCCCAAGATCTGGCCTCAAATCGGGCTCCAGATCCCCCAAAAATGGCCAAAATCCTCCAAAATCAGCGCAAAAATCCACAAAATCCATAATATATAGTTATAAAAACCCAAATTTGCAAAAAATGTGGGCGCAACCTCTTTCTCCCGAGCCCCTGGTCATATGGGCGTTGCCATATGGCCATGTGTTGGGTCACGCTCCTATTCAATGGATAATCCCCTGGTCCTTAGCCCCCGCTCTGGTCGCATGCATGGCCATGTGGCCTGGCCTTAACCCTTGCGCCTTGCCTTTGGCTCCCAATCCGTAGCTCTGGTCGCATGGGGTTCCATGTGGTCTTGCGTTGGTCCCCACTGACCGGGGCTTAGCCCTAACCCCACACCAATAACAGTTTAACACTAAATTCGACCAATTGTATAACTAAGTCACACCTACGCCCATGTGGCTAGCGCATAGTGCTTAGTCTGTTGCTCATGTAGAGGTCGAGGGTTCGAGCCCGACGGAGTCGCAACTGAATTTTTTCCTAGCCAACATTCGCAAAATCTGAGGTGCCACGTGGTGCCCTCTTATTGGGCCACGTGTCACCCAATGATTCGTCCGTACGGTACAGTGAACACCCATTCAACAACCCAGTTAGCATGCATGATCAACTTCCATGTCACTGTCGTACAACCACGTGTCGTGCCACGTCAACGTCCGTACTGCCAAGTCACCTACCCAATCACTTGCCATGTCAACATCCGTACTGCCACGTGTCATATTCGTACAATGTCATGTGTCATTTCTGTACTGGTCCAACTCATCCCGAAAACGCCAAAACCGAGTGACACATGTCACCTCCTCGTGTTGTCGCGTGTCCCTGCTGACGTCACCTCTTGTAATGCTGGCATCAGCAGTACGACTTGTTGACTTTGACCAATTTGACTTTTTGTCTGTTTGGGAAATCGATCAGAACGCGATATCGTTCGCATATGGTGTCCATTTGCAGAAAAAAAAAATATGGTCGGAATCAGCGCGACGCAATGTCGTTGGTTTCATCTGATTCCAAGAAATTTGATTTTTAGGACTTCCTGGATCTATTTTGGATCAAGTGGTGTGGCCAATGCAAGAGCAATTGGAGGAGAAATTAATAGTAATCACTAGAAGCAATATCCTCCACCAAAATAATTTTATTTTATTTTTTCTCGTAGGAAAACAATCAAGCAATTTTATTATATATAACAAAATTACAAAAGTATATGCTTATAAGCATTTCAAAAGACATTTATAGTCAGCTTATACAAGACTAAAACTAGTAGTCTCCTGCTTTATATAGAGAAGTGACTACATATTTTTAAAAAGAGGTCTGATTTTATTCGTAATCGACCATTTACAATACAAAAGGAAACTTTTGTCAGTGCAACTATGTATGAGTACATCAAAAACTATATGTAGTCCTCAACAAATACATTAGAAAAACATTTTACATCAGCTTAAAACCAATGTTCATGAATATATTTTCCAGTATGAGCTTGGAGGCTTTCCGTGATTTTCCAATTTCTTTTCTCCAATGTCATTCCATCTTTTGATAGTTGATCAACTTTTTCGTTCCCACTCTTGTAGACATGTTCAAAAGTGATGTGAGAGAAGGTTGTTATGCTGCTCTTGATATCTTGAAATAAAGGTTGTAAAGTGAAGACCTCTTTCATCCATTGAATAACTAGCAGATAATCCTCGTAGATTTGCAAGTGGGAAATTTCTTTTTCCCGAACCGAACAGAGAACAAGCTTGAGGGAAAATAATTCACATAAATTATTTGTTTAATTTCCTATACCAACGAAAAAATGAGATATCATGATCATCTAATAGATGTAGAATACCTCAAGCTCCTCCTCTAGCAGGGTTTCCTTGAGAAGCCTCGTCAAATATGCTCAAGACATTTCCTTGTTTATAGTTTCATGGGAGTTATGATTGGAGGAGTCAGAAATTGATTGTTGAGAGAAGGTAGAGATTATTTAGACTTTGCATGGCACATTGCAAAGGGATTAACTTCTTTATCCCTAAACAACTTAGAGTTTCTTCCTAGCCATACTCCCCAAGCAATAGTAAGAGGGAGGGCTTTGAACTTTGACGTTTCATTGTTTGAGCACCATCTTTTAAGAGCCTCCTCAATTGTAGCTCCATTCAGGAAATTTTTAGCACTATGACTCTGTCTACTTCCATCCTACCTCTTTGGTGTAACCACAAGACAAAATCAAATGGTAGTTTATTTCTTAAGTCTATCTTACACAAACAACGTATGTCGAGCCCTCAAAACTTATTTTTTGAAGGATATCCCATCTAAGAGATTTATTGTTCAAGAGGAGACACATGAATAGTTTGGCTTTGGCTAGGCATTTGAATTTTCAGAGCTTTTTTCCAACGCCATACCTTTGGCACTTCATTGTCCCCTTGAGCTAGTGTTTTATACCCAATTTTTGGGTTATAGTTTCCCGTGGGACTCAGGGACCATACAAGTTGATCATATTCCTCAATTAAATTAACAAAGCATCTTCAAAGATTCTAAGTCAAATGTTTGCATCTTTTTCTCCAAGGAAAATCTCCCTCCATGATAACTAGTGTTGCTACACTATGTCCCGATTTCCATGAGCAATTTTTCTTAGAACTTGGCATCCTTTGCTATTTAGCTCATAGATCATATGGTCTGAAAATTTACCAACCAGTTACCAATCAAGTGGAACGTTGAAATAATGGTTTTCTAGATGATTGATGCATTTTGGAGTTTTTTGGAGGGGCTTTCAAATCCAATCCTCTATTGAGCCATGTTGTATGTATTTGGCTTTGGTGATTTCAGCCCAAAGAGCAATACCGTGGGTAAGCTTCCAAACATTTTTGGCAACTAGGGCCATTGAAAACAAAAAGATATTCTTTAGACCCCATCCACCCAAGGATTCTCAGACAAGCAGCCTTTTCCAAGAGGCTAGCACCTATTTTTTCTTTCTTGCTTCCCCGACCAAATAAATCTAAAGTAGAGTTGTCTTATTTTGTCTAAGATGCCTTTTGGGATCCATTAATAATTTATTTTTATGTTTGTTAAAGTATTTATATTAAATAAATTTAATGTAAAACCAATATAAACATGGTTGGTGGAAAGTCTAGTATTATTTACTAGAAACCATATCCTCTCCATACGGATACTTTAGTTTTAGTTTTATATTTTCCAAGTGTTTGTTTCAGATAAATTTAATATAAATGTTCAAAGAGTATATTATAATTTGAACATAATAATATCCTAATAGATCATAAAAATAAATGGCAACGACATCTCTAACCTATATGAAAGAACTAAAGCATACTCAAGAATTAAATAGTTCAATAAAGATCACTATTTTTGTAATATTATAGACAAAAAGATCCTTAAATTTGAAATAGTTAGGTTCAGACTAGACTCAAAGGTATCCATATATGGGAGAGATATCCATTTATATGAGGGGGAATCCTCAAATGCACGGGAGACATCCTCACATTTGGGAGGGGCATACTCAATATGGGAGACATTTGGCAAGTTCTTTTACCAGAATATTTTTTTATTTCCATAGCTTTAATATCCCCTCAAATATTTTTTTATTTTCATAGTTTTAATATCCCCTCAAATATGTCTATTCGACCTACTATTTAAAATTTGCTACTTTAATCGAATTATATTATAGTCTTGCCTCTATTTTTGCTTGTATTTTAACATTTTTTTTTATGTTTAATAACTTTTCATATCCAAGACCCCAAAACTTAACAATACATTTCATCCATCCTTGAAACCTGTCCCTCTTTCTCCAAGATTCAGTGTAACATAGCAATAAAAAAACAAGAAGTCTCCATTAGATTAAAACATGATGAAAACCTTAAATTAATTAAAATATATGATTATATAGTTCAGATTGATAAAATACAAATTGTATGTTTGGGTTGAAACTACTTAGACAAGTTTTCAGAAAAAAGTTCTATCAAATCCATCTTGGATAACTTTCATATACCAATAAGTCAATAAGTGGAATCATTCTTCAGATCAGATAGTATGTATTGCAAAATTGTGTCAAACACACACAAATTCATCTATATGGGTATTGCTCAGTGTTATCAATTTGCAATCAGACAAATTAAATATCATTTGTACATTGCAAAGACTGCAAAGTAAATTTCACATTCAGGAAAAGCAAGCCACAAAAAACATGAAATGAAATTGGATCACTTTGGAGAATATTGGCATCATGAGAACAAGCTTGGCATTCCTATTTGGAGATTATTTTCATAGATACTTTTACAATACAAATATGTTACTGGTGTGGTTTCTACTCAACTTCCATTGAAAGTAATTCATTTCATGTGATACTACAGAATCTTCATCCTCGCACCTTGCAAACACCCCCAAATTTATTTGGCCAAAATAACTTTAAAGAATATTTTCCCTGTCAAAACACAATACCCAAAATCCCACTGTGATCGCCAACACCACTTTCTAGATGCCCAATCTAACAATATATACATCACATGGACCATGCTAAAAACGGCACTTTCCTCTGTAAAAAGCTGCCTTGGCTCATTGAGGATGGATCATTCACGCATTTTAACTCTTCAAGCTTGAAGAGAAGTGCAAAGTCACATGAACAGATTTATTTATACCATACGCATAAAAATTATCAAATGATTTCACTAATTTTAAGACAAAATTACTTCACGTAGTTACTAACTTAAATTGTTTTTAGGTCTGTTATCTTACTTATGTCTCCCCCTCAAAACTAACGAATAAGAGGTGACCAAATAAGAATTCAACCATATACGACTCAAGTATACTTCACAGAAAGCAAATCATTTCCTGAGCTTGCTAGCTGCAATTTGAATTTTCAATGTTCACTCTTTGTAGTCATCATCATTGCCAAGACAAATTATGTAGCATTTTGGATTTTCTTGTTTTGCGTTTGACTAGTAGAAATGTTACTCAGTATTGTTGATGAGCAGCAGTTCAAATTTGGGCCTATGCATTGCAAGTAATTTATTACATGTTCAATTATCAGCTATTGTCTTACATGTTATGACCTAGTTACCCAAGAATTGGTTTATAGCCACATTATAGCAGGAGGCATGTAAGACCATTCAAATGCATAACCATGAAATCACTTAAAAATAACAGGTGAAGCTGAGAACGAAATTATACCAAATACAGATTTAAATCCACTGCAATTAAATGTTAACTTCACAGGGCTTTAAATTTGACTTGCTCCAAAATTTGCAATATAGTGACATTATAGCCATGTCGGACCATTCAAACACAACAATGAAACCATTTCAGAAGTAAAAGGTAAAGATGAGAAAGAAATTGAAACAGATACATATGTAAATCATTGCAATTAAATGTAAACTTCGGAGAGCTTTAAATTTGACTGCTCCAGAATTTGCAATCCTTACGATGAAAACATGTGCCTGTCTGAACTTTTAAATTCCTATAACGAATACAAATAGAGGCAAGTTTGAATTTCAGAAACATAATCAAGGTCTCAAGGTGCCTTCTCGTAAAACATCTCCAAACATGTGCCTGTCTGAACTTTTAAATTCCTATAACGAATACAAATAGAGGCAAGTTTGAATTTCAGAAACATAATCAAGGTCTCAAGGTGCCTTCTCGTAAAACATCTCCAAACAATGTAATTTTCTTGTGTCAGTGCAGAACCGCCACTGATACTTTTCCTTTGCAAATATTAATTCATTATAATATCGTATCACTACCATTCACATAGTATGCATCGATCCAATGATCATGTGCAGTTGTAACCCAACAAAGCTTCTAAGTTCTACCATTGCATTATGAACCCTGAATAAAAGAATTGAGTAAATGATTGAAAATAAATCAAATACAAGTGGTGTTTCCACCACATGAAACACATTCTCTAGAGTACATAGTGAGCAGGCATCTTCACAAAACAAAACAAAGTGGATACATGTCCAGCTGGAACTCTAACTCAACAAATGTTCAAATCATTAAATGTACTAATAACAAATAATGGATGTTCCAAATAAATTTTGACAAAAGAATGAGGCCCAGAACCATAACTTCGAAACACCTTTACAATCTAAAATTCTCAGGAAGAGATTTATTGACAATCCCAGGCCAGCACCTTGCAAGACACTATAACGATGACC
The DNA here is from genome assembly GCA_032191745.1 of Picea mariana. Lineage (NCBI taxonomy): Eukaryota > Viridiplantae > Streptophyta > Pinopsida > Pinales > Pinaceae > Picea > Picea mariana. The sequence continues at coordinate 313,293 of JASDQU010103926.1, forward strand.
ATGGTATTCAAATCAACTGTATGCAAGAGCATTTACAATCAACAAAAGAAGCTCAGTTTCAGTTTCTGATGCATTAGACAATTTTGGTGTGGAAGTGTAGTGGCCTAAGAAAATACTCAGTAATATACAAGAATTTCTTCAGTATAGCATTATCCAGGCTCCTTGCACAGAACGCAACAAAAGGCAGCCTGCAATCCATGAGTACAATATTTAGATGCCATTACAAGTGATTACATTCAATGAGATATCATGGTTTTGGTTAACCTTGTATTAGTCCTTATAATCAAGTTTGGCATGGAGTGTTAGCAAGAATAGTCAAACTTGAAAAGAAACAACCAATACATAGTCTGTATCATGATTACAAGTTAACTGAATCTAAAATATAGTAAATAATAATAAATAAATAGAAAGAGACGAAAGGGCTTTATACTTTCAAATTCAAAGTGTTACAATTTCCAAATAAAGTTTCTGGATTAACAATATGGAAAAAATTTAAAAATATAACTAACATCAGACTAATAGCCAACAAAACAGAGGGAGAATAATGTGTAAAGATATTCAATCTGCAAAAGAATCATTCTTCTTTCCACAGCATCAACGCTTACAAATTAGTAATTACCCAACAACTTGGATAAGATATTTCATTTTCAACTATCACATGTGTTGTTACTCAGAATGAACTTCCCAAAAGTTCATCTTGATTGATTTGGCATCGTCAATTTGTGAGTACTTTAACCAGAAGTAGCACATGATTGCCGATTTTTATTCTCGAGTTCAAGATTGAACAGGATTTGTGCATGAGACCTTCAATGCAGTTTTCTTCAGGGATCAGTTCTGACTCATACCAGCACATATTTTGACATTTTCCCGAGTTAAGCAGGTTTCCCATCCATGCATGTGACATACAATACTTGGCGTGTGCATGGGAAGGAGAGAGGTTCGAAAGGGTACTTTCTGAGTTTTGAGGGAAACTTTCTATTTTTTGTAAGTTCATATTATTGGAAACTGAACATGTTTATGGATACCCTTTATGGAAGAGTCCATGTGCTTGAATTTTGGTGATGATCAGGGGAAGTTGATTTTAGGGTTTCTATTTTTAGAAAATGCTAGACATGGGCAGGATTGTATAGTGATGAAGATGAAAACCATAAATTTTGGGTTATTTTGAGCAAGTGCAAAAATAGGTCAAAAATTAGGGTTTCAGTTCTAAAAATAGCAGGTACCGCAGGATTGCTTTTCTAGCAGCGGAGATGGCTTTCAATTTTTAAAGGATTCCAAGCACATTATTATTTTTGGATTCAAGGCTATCCTTGGCAGGACATGAGCATCTGAGTCTATCTTTCATGTGCTATATATATATATATATATATGCTTGGGGAATCGGCAACTCGCGGTTCTCGTACTCGCTTGACACGTGGTCGATACCTGTCCGCTACCCATATACCCCCAGGTGCGCCACATCCCGCAAGCATGGAACACAGATAAAGCAGGGTGAGAATCGAACTTGAGACCTCCTTTACACAATTCCTTCCATTTACACGGCACATGCCAATCGGTCTACACCCCTGCGGGCCTTTCATGTGCTATATTGAGATGCTTTTCTTCAGATATTTGTGGAACCTTATCCTTGGTGCTTTTTCAGACTTTGATCATGAAAAGAACTGAGGTACTATCAGGCTGCTAAATCTGGTCTGTCTTTGACCAGATTTTAGCTCTAAGTTTGACTTTCCAAAACTGTCCTTTGCTGCCTTTTAGGACAGCAAACTGTTTGGTTACTTTCTGGCATCTGCTGATAATTTTTGTGGTTAAGTGTCCTTTTGAGGTGCCCTTGCAAGTGTTTTTCATACCAATGATTAGCACATACAATATAACTCAAAACACATAACACTCCTCACAATCTTTACAACTCTAAATGTTGTTCTAACACTTCTAAGCATGCATGAAATTGACACATGTTTTTGGTCAACATGACCCTGGAAAAACCCCCATGGGGAAAACCAGTTTGGAGTAGATGTATATAGAAGGCCTCAAAGCAAAATGTACGACACGGAAAACATTTACAAGTGAACCTGATACAATAGCAACCCTTCTCGGAAGCCTTGGAGTCCCTTGAAGATGTCCCTGCTAGCCTCTTGAAGCAAGGCGCCCTTTTCCTTGGTGCGCCCCTCTTGCTTTGCTAGCCTTTGGTCCTCTTCCCTTGTGCCTTTGCCTTTGCCTTTGAGATGCTTTGCCTTTTCCTTTGCCCACTTGATCCTTGGTGAAACCCTTGCCCTCTTGCCTTGGAATGAGCACCCTCTACACAAGTGCACCCTCCTCCATGATTTGGTGCACACCTCTCCTTAGTGCGCCCCTCCTCTAGCAAGACCCAAACAAATGGAAGTGTGTCCCTAGCTTCCCATTAAGGCCTCCCCTCAAGCACTGTGCCCTACCTCCTCCATGAATCCTCTCACAGATAAGGTGCACCCTCCTTGAAGATGTGCGCCTCTCCTCCTCCAAGTGCGCCCTCAAGCTAGGAATTCGCCTTAGCTCATGTGAGTGCCTCCTCCATGGAAGCACCTTCCTCCAAGCTATGCGCCTTCCCACACCTCAAATAGCAAACCCTCAACCTTGTGCGCCCTCCTCTCCTCAAGAAATGCACCCAAATGCTCTCCTCCTCCTCTCCTCTCAAGTGAAGAATGAATCTCATTTTTGCCCTATTCCCTCCTTTAGCCTTTCTTTGGCCAAACCCTAAAAGATCAATGGCCTAGATCCAATCTAGCCAAGTCTAATCAATGGGTGAGATCTAATCCAAAAATCTCACTTAGGAAACCGAATTTCCGTAGTTTGCTTTATGTCCTTTAACTCACCCACAAAGTGAAATAAATGTCACTTTAATGACTTAAGTGGCATATTTCAGTTTTGACTTAAATCTCCTAAGTCAAAGTGAAATTAGAATCATAAAATAAAGTAATGAGGGTAATAGTCTCCCCCTTTGTGTTTAGAGACTCACAAACACAAGCGGACCACTTTTCAAGGTACCCAAATCTCAACTCTCTCTCTTACCGAGGAAAGTGCCCTTCACCACCAATCTCATCCCTGTAGTGGATATGGTTGCCTACTGGCAAATACTCGGTGAGTATGGTTGTACCCTGATCATCAAAAATGGTCTCTGACACAAATCTGCTCAACCTGCATGATCTATAGATGGAAGTGCATCTCCACCTATCCAAGATCACCTAGATCTTGCTATCATACCAAAGATCTCAACCTTGGTCTCCCACCAAAAATTTCTACCTCCTGGCATCTCGCCAATGGTCACTACTCTTGGCATCTCACCAAGGGTCTCCCCCTCTTGGCATCTCACCAAGAGTATTTGAATCTCGGCATCTCACCAAGATTCTCAACTTGGCCTCTCACCAAGTGACTTCCACCTGAAGTGGATCCAGAACCTGATCTGCTCGTCTTTGTAGCCAAGTGAGGCTCAAGCCTCTGTGGTGCCCTGCTCCTCCTCCTCATCAATCTATGATGCTCTCAAGCCCATGCACCAACCCTCTGTCTCGGAAACTCTGAAACTGAAGCTGTCCTGGGTGGACTAGTCACCCCTAAAGATGGTGTCCTCGAAAACTAAGTCTGAGCTCCCTCTAAATCACTACTATGAGTCAATAGGTCCTCCTCAACTCTGTCTCCCCACCTGATGTTGGATGGTGTAATAACTAACAAAGAACTTGTGAATGCACACTCTCGCGCAAACTGTGTATTGAACTCAAGCTCCTTTGTTGTCGCTGCAGAATCATCCTGTTGCTTCTTCTTCTTCTTCTTGGGACAATGTCCTGCATAGTAACCCCTCTATCCACAAGCAAACCATCTCACTGTGCTCATGTCTCTCTCTTGCCCACCGCCACTCTGTTGTGGTTTGGCCCCTCCCTTGGGACCCTGTCTAGCACCTTTGTCGGTCTTCTTCTTTCCCTTAGTCCACAGAGCAAGGTCCTCATCACCCTGAGTAATCCGTTGTTGTCCTGAGGACTCTAAGGTGCGTCTCGTCTCCTCCTGAACGAAATCATCCCAAGGGCTCTCCCAAGTAGGCATGGCCTCCCGGGCAACAATGCCTCGAACAAATGGACCCCATGATTTGGTAAAGTTGTTTAAGGCTGTCCTCACCATAAAGTCTGGGTCCACTATCTCTCCGACAATTGCAAGCTCATCTCTGATTTGAGTGAATCCGCCAAGGAATGATGTTACCAACTCGGAATCGAGCATCTAAATGCTCCTGAACTTGTCCTGCAGAACCATCTTCCGGTTCTGGTTTGGACTCTGGTAAAGCTTGCATAAAGAATCCCACTTCTCAAATGCATAGTCTTTACTAGTCAAATGTGGAATGACGTGGTCTCTCACCCCGTCACAAATAGTCCTTTTCGCCTTGTTGTTCCTCTTCCTGAACTCTGCCACCAACACGGGAGCAGTAACAGGAGGAAGAACAATGGGAGCATGAACTATATCCCATAGTTCAAGGAACTCTAAGGTGAAAGTGATACTGGTCTTCCAAGGGGACCAATTGCTAGCTCCGTCTAGCCTATCTTCTGCCTACATCTGAGACACTGACATGGTTGTCCACTAAAGCTCACACTGATGCTAAAACAACACAAGAACACTACCTCACTCCGGTCAACACAGGTGTGAAAAGAGGCAGTAGAACTACAACCTCACTCTTGACAAAACATGTGTGATAAGAGGTTGTCAAAAACAGCCTCACTCCTGTCCACGCAGGTGTGATAAGAGGTTGTCCGCAAGTGTCAAAAATCAGTTCTGCAATTGTCAACAAATCTTCCCACAAGCTGTCCACAAACTCAGTCAACAAGCTGTCCAAATATATGCCCACTAAGCTATCTCAAAACTGTCAACTGAATTTACTAGAAATCAGCAAGTCTAGCCACCAAGGGCTCTGATACCATGAAGAGAATTGAGGTACTATCAGGGTGTTAAATCTGGTTTTTCTTTGACCAGATTTTAGCTCTAAGTTTGACTTTCCAAAACCGTCCTTTGCTGCCTTTTAGGACAGCAAACTGTTTGGTTACTTTCTGGCATCTGCTGATAATTTTTGTGGTTAAGTGTCCTTTTGAGGTGCCCTTGCAAGTGTTTTTCATACCAATGATTAGCACATACAATATAACTCAAAACACATAACACTCCTCACAATCTTTACAACTCTAAATGTTGTTCTAACACTTCTAAGCATGCATGAAATTGACACATGTTTTTGGTCAACATGACCCTGAAAAAACCCCCTGTGGGGAAAACCAGTTTGGAGTATATGTATATAAAAGGCCTCAAAGCAAAACGCACAACACAGAAAACATTTACAAGTGAACCTGATACAATAGCAAGTTGCAACCCTTCTCGGAAGCCTTGGAGTCCCTTGAAGATGTCCCTGCTAGCCTCTTGAAGCAAGGCGCCCTTTGCCTTGGTGCACCCCTCTTGCTTTGCTAGCCTTTGGTCCTCTTCCCTTGTGCCTTTGCCTTTGCCTTTGAGATGCTTTTCCTTTGCCTTTGCCCACTTGATCCTTGGTGAAACCCTTGCCCTCTTGCCTTGGAATGAGCACCCTCCACACAAGTGCGCCCTCCTCCATGGCTTGGTGCGCACCTCTCCTTAGTGTGCCCCTCCTCTAGCAAGACCCAAACAAATGGAAGTATATCCTTAGCTTCCCACTAAGGCCTCCCCTCAAGCAATGCACCCTTCCTCCTCCATGAATCCTCTCACAGATAAGGTGCACCCTCCTTGAAGATGTGCACCTCTCCTCCTCCAAGTGCGCCCTCAAGCTAGGAATGCGCCTTAGCTCATGTGAGTGCCTCCTCCATGGAAGCACCTTCCTCCAAGCTATGGGCCTTCCCACACCTCAAATAGAAAACCCTCAACCTTGTGCGCCCTCCTCTCCTCAAGAAATGCACCTAAGTGCTCTCCTCCTTCTCCTCTCCTCTCAAGTGAAGAATGAATCTCATCTTTGCCCTATTCCCTCCTTCAACCTCTCTTTGGCCAAACCCTGAAAGATCAATGGTCTAGATCCAATCTAGCCAAGTCTAATCAATGGGTGAGATCTAATCCAAAAATCTCACTTAGGAAAGCCACTTTCCTTCGTTTGCTTTATGTCCTTTAACTCACCCACAAAGTGAATTAAATGTCACTTTAATGACTTAAGTGACATATTTCACTTTTGACTTAAATCTACTAAGTCAAAGTGAAATTAGAATCATAAAGTAAAGTAATGAGGTTAATAGTCTCCCCCTTTGTGTTTAGAGACTCACAAACACAAGGGGACCACTTTCCAAGGTACCCAAATCTCAACATATCAAGCTATATTTGGCAAACATGAGTGCCTAGCTTGGGCATCCTTTTTTGCTTTTCTTTGGAAATCATGAATGCCTAATTAAGGCTGAGGGCGCTGACATGAGGAGTGTTCGAGTGTTCCATTTCCAAGTGTTGACTTGTTCTATTTCTTGTCCAAGATATGTAATTTGGCTAGCCAAAGTAGCTGAATGCAAAGAGGAAGAAGAATTTTGTGTGTTTATGGCTAGTGATAAAGGATTAATTGGGACCAAAACAGATTGGTACAATGATTCAAGTGCTTCACATCATTTTACTAATCAGAAAGGTTGGTACACTGATTTTGTTTAGGAAAATCCAACTCTAATTCCTATTGTCCTTAATGGTGGAGAAGAATATAGAGTTGAAGGCCAAGAAAGTACAACTTAAGATGAGAGGTAAGAGGTTGCTATTTAAGGATGTCTACTATGTCCTTGGTTTGCTAGAAAAATTTACTTTCCATTAGTTGGATTTTGAAGCATAGCCCGCACTTAAATGTTGTCTTTGGTAATAATAAATGTTTTGTTGTTGACAAAAAGAGCAAAAAAACAATTTCTACGGGTGTCGATAAGATAAGATGAGATTGATAAGATAATTTTATTAATGTTCAACAAATGACGACAAAAGTAGGTCGATAGGACTACAAGATACATCTAGTTTGAATACAACGTGGGAGTGCTAACGCAACTCCCACGTAATGTTGAAAGCAAGAGAAAGAACTGCTAAGCAAATCACTAAGTCCAACCAAAAGATATATAACAGTATCAAAAGTCAAGTGATACAATGGGAGAGTTTAGAACTATAGATCTAGACATCTTGGTGTTAAGCAAGATAGAGAGATGGAGATGATGTCAACATCTCTTGATCCTCGTGGTCGAGGGCAGGCGGGGGACCAAGGTATTGGCTCATTGTCAAAGTCGTGGGGCACCATGAGGGGATCCTATTGTATGATCTTGGAGAGAGCATAGGAGTGAGGAAGCCCTAGTCTTCTACTATCCAAGGTCAAAGGAAAGAAACTCTGAATAGAACACTAGCTATTCTGCTGAATCTAGGGGGGTAGTTTGACGAGCAGAAGGTGCCATGCTCTAGATTCGTCTGGAGCTAGGTCATTTGTCACTCTAATGACATCTGGTCTAAGGCCTAGTTTGACACCTCCAAACATGGCTCGAGAATGTTAATCAACTGCCTAAGTGGGGGAAGTTAAGGGGAGACTATATGTCTCATGACTCTATAATCTGAAATACTCTAAGGATCTATTGGTCACTTGTTGCCCCCATCTAACAAAGAAACATGAAAATATGAGGTGATCCTCCTAGTGGTCACACACCGAGGTGAGGCATGTAAGAACTCAGATCTATGGCCGATTATCTCCCTAATGAAGAGGGTTAGGCATCTCTGATCTCGATATCAGAAGTAAGAAGAGAGGGAGCTCCTTGAGTATCTATAGAGGTAGTCATAGTGTCCTCTAATCTCATAGTAAGAGAAGCACTTAAAAATGAGGTGCATCTTTGTCTATGACTCTTATAAGTGGCACATATGGCAAATCCTCTAGCCGTGGGATATGGTGATCGGACTCCACCCTAATTCTATGAAATCTCACCCAACGCTAACCCAAAGGGATCCTAAGCGAATGCATCTAGTGTCTACATGTGTATGGGGGGCAAAGGATGATGCCATCCCATAACTCCAAGAAGTGCTTTAGATAGGACATCTTTGAGCCCAAGCTCTCCGAAGGTGAGGTCCTAGTAACCTAGATGTACAATATGTATATGTCCTCTCTAACGACCCAATTCAATTAATATCTAGTCGAAAAAATATGGGCTAGAGTGTCAAGAGAATACCTGAATGGGAGAAGAAGCTCCGGGAAAAAGGTCATCAACTAGAGAAGTCAGAGGCCTCAGATTACCAACCTCACGCACGACCTATGTGGCAATCTAAGGCTAGAGCCTCTGAGGAGCAGAGTGCTAGGTAGGGGTACCTTGCTCTCCCGGATGTAGAGACCCTAAAAATCCGAACTCTATGTAGGAAAGAGACCAAATAAAAGAAGTGACTAGGGCATCAATCTTCCTTTGAAGGCCCTCAAGGGTGGAGGCCAACAAGATCAAGTCATCAGCGAAGAGGAGCAAGTAAATCAACACCTAATGTACAAATATTCCTCTTGAATGTGCTTTTTCAGGAAATATTCCATCTCGTCAATGTAGATCCCAATGAGGGTCAATGAGAGGGGGCATCCCTTCTTTACCCCAATGGTACTCTAGATGAAGGTAGAGAGACGGTGTGCCATCTGGTGACGACCCAAAACCAACTCGTACATTCTCATGATGGCCACCACGAGGGTCGCTAAGATACCAATGTCATGAAGCCTATGGAATAAGGCATCTCTCGAGACTGTGTCAAATGCTTTTACAAAGTGCACAAAGCAACATAATACTTTCATAGAGTGATGGTGAGCCTCCACAATAATGGCTTTGAGTGTGAATATGTGATTGGTTGTCTGGTACTTCAGGCAAAAACTAGCCTGCCCTATGGCCCTGAGGTGTAAACTCTCCAGCCCATTTAAAAGCCACAAAGGTAGGTCATTCACATATAGCTTGGAGAATGTGTGTCCAACCATGATAGCCTGGTAGTTATTCGGATAGGAACTATTCTTCAATTTGTGGATCGGGTGAATGATGTGTAGTCCAAGGGTGCGGGAAGTCAGAGCATACCACACGGTTAAATAAATCTGCAATGTGTAAATCGAGAAACCAAATGCTATGTTGGAGGAATTCATCTTAGAGGCCTTCCTCGTTTGCTTCTTCGTTGGTGCTCATAACCCTTATAGGTCTCTTGAGATCTCTTTTAGAGAAAAGATGGCATGAAAGGGGGGTGGGAGAGAATACGAGTGGGGGGCTATCTGAGAATGTTGTAAAGGGAGGTCGTATGGGAGAACATGGACATAGGGTCTAGGTTTGGGGGATGACATGGTGTTTAGGGAAAGGGGTATGCCAAAATATTTTGGGGAAGTGGTAGAGGGCAACACAAAGTTCACATGTCCTCCATGAGAGGAATACTTATTTCTTACAGCAAAGTAGGCAACAATCAATTTTGCAAAGATGAGGTAAAGATGGGGAGTTGTGTAAAGGTGAAGTGGAGGTACTTGTGGAGAGTTTTGCATTCTTCATCAAACCACCAATTCATGGGAAGCAACCAAGGGTGGAGTATGGATGAGCGATCGAGTGGAAGAATAAGGATTGTTTTGACTAGTGGATGGTGAAGAGAAGTTGATGGTTACAAGAGATAAGATAAGATAAGATAATTTTATTAATGTCCAATAAATGACCACAAAAGAAGGCTAATGGGGTTGTTGAGCAAAAAGGTGTTGATAAAATGTGGGAGCGCAAAAGCTAAGACATAAAGATTGAAAACTAATAGCGGAGGATAGATCTGATGAGAAGTGTATAAGGAGAATGGATCCAGAATCCGGAATATAATTAATGTAGGCCTATTAGGGTCGGCTAGAGCTAACTCCCCTAACATCTAAAGGTGAATGGAGGAAACTTCAAATAAAACACTGTCTGGAAGAGGAGTTGGATGAAGATCTAGTCTACATGATGTGATGTTGTTTGGAAGGAGTCACCCTCCACTAATGCCTAGAAGAATGGCATCTGACTGCTAGCGTGGGATCTGGATCAACAACGTCACTAGGGTCTATGGGAGGTAGGGTCAACCCCTTATGTCCTCACAAATACGAAATCGGAAGTGAGGCTATTGTCGATCTCTCTCTTGGTACCCCTAACAAATGGGAGCATTGTAAAATAGAAAGTGATCATCATGGTGGGCATTGATTGAGCCGATGGCCAAAGAGTAATGGGACGGAGTCCAAGTGCATCCCTCGTGTATAAGGTCAAGCATCTCTAGATGTGATATTGGAAAATGTTGGAGAGGATCTATGACTCCCTGATCAGAGAATGGAACTACCTTCAAATCTTAGTAAATGGGGCAACATAAGATGACATGTTCCTCTATCTCAACCTCCTGAAGATGGCACTACTTGCAAATCCTATCCAATCGATCGAGATGGTGTTCGGACTTTCCCTGAAGTCTGTGTGAACCCACTTTGAACTGCCCTAGAGGAATATGAAAGGCATGCAACCAATGCCAAAGTACGTATGAAGGTCAGACAATGAACTCATCCCTTAGTTCCATGAAGTTTTCTGCATAAGAGGACATCTTCAGTGCTAACCCACCTAGTGGGTTTGTCCAAGTAACATGTACACACTACCTGTAGAATGTACACACTGCCTGGAGATGTCATCAAGTGATCCTATTTAGCTCTTGCCTAGTAGTTAAGAAGTGGCCAAGTGCATTAAAGGAGTATCAAAAAGGAGGGAGGTGATCCATTGGAATACCCATCGACTCCCAAAATATTCGAGACCCCCACCAACCAATAATGTGCCCACCTTGAGGGGCTAGCCAAAGCAATGGACTCTGATAAGTAGTAAGCGAGATATGGGTATCGGTCTCAACCTACAAGCAAGTCAACAAAACACCAAACACGATGTAAGAGTGAGACAAAGCTTAACATAGTCTCGAGTTGAAGAGGGCATGCCCCTAACTCAACAAGAATGATGAGCAAGGGGACTTTATGCTTGCATATGATGATGCTTTGAATGATAAGGGTCTAAACCCTCTCATCCATGGCTCAATCAAAGTCTAGCAAGAAAGGCCCCAACACCTCTAAATCGTAAAGAACTTGGGTTGGATGATGGTGTCCATGAGAAACATCTTGGACGATATGTCCTAGAAATGGTGCTAGAAACACTATCTCTCAAGCAAATCTAAGGATCTGTAGCCTTGTTGACATGGGAATGAAAAGTATGAGTCAAAATTGAAATGAGGTCCTAATAACTAAACCCCTAAGTATATATAGGCGCTGGCAATCTCAACCTCCTCCCCTCTAAAGAAGAAATGATACTCTAAAAGAACCTCTTTGTCTCATTGAAGATCATAACCTTAATTTTTCCCAAGTTGGTTGTCAAATGTCGAAGATCACAGAAAAGGGCCACTGCATCCAACTGCCATTGCAAACCCTCTAGAGATGAGGCTAATACGATCGCATTATTAGCAAAAAGTGAAATAGATATTAGAACCTAGTTAAATAGGCACCCATCATTGTCTAAGATATGTTCATGAAGACAGGACTCCAACTCATCAATGTAAATCCCAAACAAGGTCGGGGACAACGAACACCCCTCTTTGATCCCAATAGTGCTCCTAATAAATTCTGACAATCCATGTGTGTAACAAACATAAATAATAATAATAATAAATGAGCAGGTTAATTAAAGGTCAAAGGACATACCCCTTCACCTCAAGACCAGTGAATGCATAAAAGCATATTGTTACGAGGCTCATTGTATATCAATCAATTCTTATCAATCAATCATATTCAATATATTCTTATATATATCTACAGAAATATTATGTCAATCTCAATAATAAATAGGGATTGTTTATTCCATTTGGTATCAAAGCCATTGATTTGGCCAATTCTGGTTTAAATTTGTAGAACCCTCAATTTCCTGCTCCACACAGCCCTCAATTACTGATCCGTACTGTTGATGATTACAGCTTCGTGAGACATCCTCTAAGACACGTTCTCCTCTGAGACTGAGTTGAGTCGACCTGTGAGAGAGCCCATGTGTTGGGTGTGCCCATGAGATGGGTGTGTCGTTCCTTTATGGATTAAAGATGAGACGATGTGTGCCCCTGTGTGGGGTGAGGATGCCCATGAGATGGGTGTGTCGTTCCTCTCTGGATTGAGATGAGACGATGTGTACCCCTGTGTGGGGTGAAGGTGCCCATGTGATGGGTGTGCGTCAAACTCTGGACTGAGTTGTTATGACGTGTGGTCTCCTACCTTGTGGACTCAGTTAAGTCAGGCTTGAGATGGTACTCTAGATGATTCTCCTATGGACTCAGTGAGATAGAGATCTGTTGACTAGAATGTCCCTGTGGCTGAGCACAGGTGGACGTGTCCCTAGTGGTTGAGCACTAGTGGATGTGTGAATCCCTTGCTATATTCTCTAAGAGTAAGATTTACCTGTAACCCTAATTGTGATGTAAAGGGTACGGGCGGCTCCACCATATGTGAAAGATAATTAATGTTTATTGTAATAATTAATTATTTTTTGAGTTATTGAGGTCAGCCCTATTGTGCCAATAGACACCACTTTTGGTCTGTCCAGTCTAGTATAAATAAAGGTGATTTCCCCATTGAGGAAACACACAAGTCACTTATCATTTGGATATTTCAGCAAGTACATTTCTAGGGCTGAAGTGCGCACCTCTCTTGGGCGCAAGTTTCAAGGTAGTAGAGCACCCTCTTGTGTGCTTTAAGGTTTCATGGTTGGAGGATCTTCTCTTGAGAATATATCAAAGGATTGTTGGGTTTTTCTCCCTTGTTGAGAAGGGTTTTCCGAGGATATTTCTTGTGTTCTTGTGCATGGTTATTCTTCTTGTAATCTTGGTTATTGCAACACTTGTAAATTGTGTAGTTGCATTTGTTCATGGTTCAAGTAAATGATAAAATGAAATAAACCTCATGCTTGAGCCTAGCATAGTGAAAATTCAACACGTACAACAACCATTCAGCCATGCAATTTCTAATCCATACAGTCCAGACTCCATACACTACCAATAATCTATTGTCGTACACAACCACCAATCTAAAAACAACCCATTGTTATTACCAGTTTGTACAACCACCATCCAACTCATGTGTGTATTTCATACGTGTTCCATACAACAACCACTACAATAGTCCATACCTGTAGTGTAGCTAGAGGGATAGTGGGGGGTCTGAAGGGCCCATAGTAATAATAATGGAGGCCATTCAATGTAAGGTGGACTAGGTCCACTATATTATTAAATAAGACCCACTATGGTAGTTAGATATAATAAATGTAACAGAATTTACTAGAAGGTTCCTCCTCTATAATGTTCTTAGGTGGTTGGTAGCACTATATAAAGGGGTTCAAGTAATGTAATGAGACAAGTTGAGAAGTATTGTATTTAGAGCGGTAGCCCAATAGGAGGATGCCCCCTCAAAAAGGCAAGTGAACAGGAGATGATTCCTTCCATAGTAGGATCCATTGTATGGTGTTGTCATACCCTTCAACTGTTCAATGGTCTTCCTTTGACTTCTTGGAATCTGCTTCTTCTCTAAGAAAAGTTGTCCAGGAGGGAATACCTCCCGTAGCTACCAAAACATCAACAATAGTAGACCCGAAGGGATCTTAGATCTAGTGCATTCAGAGGAATAGTGCACCCGCCCTAGCAATTAAGACTCCAGGTCACAGGTGATAGCTCTGAGAGGAAGCTATAGTGATAGTTGCAGAAGGCAACAAATTAGATGGTCTCTAGTTTGAGACATGGAGCAGGCTATCCACACATGGAGTTGTATACATGACAGTATACATCCATATATCTAAGGCGAAGAAGAAAAAGTTTGAACCTTCCGAAAAGAAAGATACTTTTGTGGGATACAGAGTGTTCCACATGGAGATTGATAGGGAGGAGCAGGTGGCTCCACCAATGGTGAGGCAGACGACGCCACCTAGTACTAGTTCAGAGGAATCTAGAGTTCAAAGGGAGTCAACCCTCAAGATCCAGTAGGGAGGAGTAGCCTCCTAGACAGTTCATTCGAGATTAGAGTTCAAAAGATGCAGAGGGCGCAGATGACTCCAGAGATTGTACAAACTCAGAGGAAGTCATGTTTCAAAGGGAGTCATGCTTCAGAGGGAGCATGCAGACTCAGAGTGAGCCTGATCTCAAAGAGAGTCAGTTGGCTCAGAGGGAGAGTCAATCATTCAGAGGGAGTTCCCCCTCAGATCTAGGTAGGAGAGAGACATCTCCCAGGACTGACTGACAGGTGTCATGATTTGAGGAGATGTGAGATCTCCTAGGAGGATACACTTGTTTCAGTAGATCTTGCTACAGTGACAGAGGAGGCATCCAATCAGGACGACTAGGTATGGATTTTGTCTCAGTCACAGAGGTAGCAGCCGGTGAGGCAGACTGGACAACATGACTTACTCCAGTGACAAAGGGAGTTGGCCCCAAAGTTCGAGATGGAGGATCCTGTCTGGATGTACTCTTGGGATTAGAGGTGTGATGAGATCAAATGAAATCTTCCTCATTTAGGGGATACTGATGAGATTCGATATGATGGACTGCAAGTACATGACTACACCTATGATGGAAAACCTGAAGAAGTTGAGTGATTCTACTTCAGATTCTGATTTGGTGGATCCCACGATGTACAAGCGGTTGATTGAATCCTTGATGTACTTGGTTAATGCCAGGCCAGATATTTGCTTTGCAGTGAGCACCCTGAGCTAGTATTTGGTTGAAGCCAAGGCAGTTCCAATGGGTGGCAGCGAAGCATGGTACAGTTCGATATGATTTGTCTCAGGTGATGAAGTAAGGCTGCAGAGATATAAAGATTTTGGTTGAGCAAGGAGTGCAGTTGACAGATTGAGCACCTCAAGGTGTTGCTTCAGCTTGAAATCAGTTACAATTTCCAGGATAAGCTGGAAGGAAGCTTTTGTAGCACTCAGTACAACAGAAACGGAGTATGTCACAGCCAATATTGCAAGTCGTGAAGCAGTGTGGCTTCGGAAGCTTCTTGCAGGACTTCATCCGAGACATGGTACAGAAGGGAGCAGTGAAGCTCCAGTACTTATCCACAGATGAGCAGATTGCAGATATCCTTCCAGAGTGGCCATGTTGATTTGGTTGAGGATGATACACAGGATTAGCCATGTTGATTTAGCTAGTGATGAGCGTTGATGTTTCGGCATCGGACAGACGTTCTCCCAGATTGGTCATGCACGGGGCTATGCTAGTACTCATGTGACCAAGGGAAAATGATTCATTCACTCACGGGGCTCTGCTAGTGGTGAATGGCCCAGGTATGTTGATAACATCAGGCACACATTCCCCCAGATTGGTCATGCACGGGGCTATGCTAGTGTTGATATGACCAAGGGGAGAATGACTCATTCACTGACGGGTCTCTACTAGTGGTAAATGGCCTAGGTATGTTGATGTTCTCCAGGTTCGGGCATGTTATCACCATTTTGTGGGATGACTAAGGAGATTATGTCTTGAGGCCCTCAGGTTGTAGAAATGGAGTGTCGGGGGACTACATGACCAGCAATATCCACTTGCACAGATGGAGACCCTTCTCACCACCACAGAGCTCGAAGATTTTCAGATGGCATCCACCACAGCAGTTGCCTTCTGAGAGCCAATGGGCCTTGCTCCATGAGGTACAAGTCAGGTATTATGGTAAGTGTCATTTCAATAATTGAGGCATTTGAGTATGTTGTATCTTAGACTGCTTTAGACTTCATGACATATGCTTGGACATTATGCCTTTTTCCCTGTTTCACCTTGGTGGTTGACATTGTGCCCTAGTAAGTGGTCTTTCCTTAGGATGGGTTTGTTGCTAAGAACTCCCTTGAAGAGCCATCATACCATTCCTGATCATACTTACCACTTTTCATCACTTAAAACCCCCCATTTCCTTATCTCTTGCGATTTTAGGGTGTATTGACCCAAGAAGGGGTTGTCCCTCATTCTATGGGAAGAAGGGGTTGAAGGCCCAAAGGGATTATTGTTGGGACAAAGATAAAAGCCTATGTATAAAACCTTCTAGATGCTTCGCCCAGGGATCCTCCAAGAAAGCAATGAAACGCTTATCTGTAAGAAAAGGGGGACCCACAAGAGTAAAAGAATGTTTAGGGGGTTGGTTGGAGGATAGGAGTTCTCGTCACGAGTTGGCCTATCATGATCATGGATATCTAGCGGTATGACACTACCATCATCTGGCCACCAAGCCAGGGTAGTGGCTCTCAATTGCACAGCTGAGAGAAAGGGGGTCTCATCACGAGCCAGCCCTCTCTTTTCCGCAAAAGTATTTGTGAGTGACACTATCATTATCTGGACACCACATCAGGACAGTGGCCTTCAACTCATCCTTAAAACATGAAAGAAACTAATAATGGAAAAACGATGGGCTTGGAAAGATTGCATTGCAGACAAAGGTGCCACACACCCTCTACAAAGGCACCCATGAATGAGACACTACAACCCCTTGTATGTCATGAACCCCATGCCCATTGAGTCTTGATCCTTAACCACTTCATCCACTTTACATGGCTTAGAGAGGGATCTCTTGGAAGCACTCCTTGACCTAGGGAAAGATCTATCCAATAGGACACCTTGTCAACCCTCCCATATCCAAGTTTGGCAAGTCGCATAATGTCTTTGATCACTTAATTGTTTGACAGGGTAATCTTTGATGCACATGCTTAGATGGCTCATTTATTGACTTGATTTACTTATCATGATATTTTGACTTGATATCCTTGGAGGGTGTGCTCATTTGACTTTGCAAGACCTAATTGGTGGACAGTTTTGGAGGAACGCCTAGCTTGGGCTTCCATGGGGCTTGAAGCCCACAGGTGGATGCCAATGGCCCGCATGCCAGATGAGAGAGAAATACCTTTGGAGGCCTAGAAGATATTGTGGACAACATAACCTAGCCCTCACATGCCAAACGTTTTTCCTAGGAGAGGCAAAACATCACCTTTTGGAGGCATGACATCACCTAGGAGGGCTAGGGTTTGGTGGTGAGGTTATCATTCATTGACACAAGGACGTTTTGAGGAGAATGAGACTTTGACCATGAAGAAATGACTTGGATGATTGACATGTGGCTTTGGAAAGCCTAATTACACTCCCAACACCAACGACTTGCTCCTAGTGTCAAAACGTCCCCTAAAGGGGTGATGTCACCTTAAGTTAGGGTTTCTTTTTGTGTAAAAGTAAATTTTAAGTGAATTGTTTAATATTATTTGTGTAAAGGGGCAAGATTAGGGTTGTTGACCCCTAGTCTTATGGTTTACCATAAAATTATGTGGACAAACTATTTTGGAGACATTTTGTATAAATAGAGATCATAAGATCTCATTTCAATAACATAACTCTCCCATCTTGGAGAGGTACTTGGACT
>JASDQU010103926.1:339888-366904 GCA_032191745.1 Picea mariana
TGTTTGGCTATCTAGCCTAGGGTTTGCTTCCGGAGTGATTCTCTGTCAAGGTGAAGGTGCTCGGAGGGTAGCTTCGGCCTATGGTTGGGTGACAATAGTGATATTGTCGATGGTAAAACGAGCACATCCATTATATTCTAACATAGTCCTCCTCCTGTCAAGGAGTGGATGGACTCAAGATGTTATCACATGCATATCCTGGGATAGAATGCATGTGCGGAGATGGCACATCAACATGGCTCATGAAGACAACCTTTCTATGACAGAAGAAAACCAAGTATGGAGAATGCCTCCCTCATTGGGAAGGGGTATTGGTGATTTGCAACTTCGCGCAATCATTCTCCACAAGAAAGTATAAGAAGACCCATCTACACCATTACAGAAGCCCCAGGAAGAAGTCGAAGACCCAAGAAGAGAAGTCGACCCCACAGGGAAAATAATAATAAAATCGAAGACCCAGAAATAAGAAGTTGGCCCCAGACTAACGCCCGTATCAGTATAAATACAGGACTGGCTCATTTCATTTTGATAGGCAGACAGCTCCTTCTACAGTGTACACAAGGCAGTTGCAGTTGCAGTTTTGGCAGTTTCGTTATTTTTGGGTTATTGGCTATCTTGGAGAGTGTGCCACACTTGGAGAAGCTCTTGCTTGGTTATTCTTGGTCATATTATTGAGGAGCTAGGTCTTGGTGATGCTAGCCTTGGGGAGGATCTTCTCTGTATGGTATTTTGGCTATTGATGGTGATGTATTGATAATATCTTGGACTGAATTCTTCTTGTGTCTACTGTGCATGGTTAATATTTCTAGATCTTGTTATTTCTACTGCATTGTTATAGTTGAGATTTCCAATGTATAGTTATTCTATGATAATTGTTGTATGAAAGTTAATCTTGTTATTAATCATAAGGCAATAACTATCAGATATGAGAATCATGTAAACACCAACACATATCAATTAACTTTACTTATGCCAATAATGGAATCTTTGTTTGACTTAATATTTCTTTAAGTGCACTTTTAAAGATACTTGGAAACTTTCCTTTTTAATTATGTTTTCTTACCATGCACATGGCAATTAACTTCACTTATTGCCAATTATGGAATATTTATTTGACTTATACTTCTAATGTGCACTTTTTTTTTCTATCAAGGATTCTGGGCTACAAGCATGGAAACTATTTGCAAAAAAAAAAATATTCTTTCTTTTTAATGCCATTGGCAAAATAAACTTGATCACAAATCAACAGACTTTTTTCTCTCTTTCTTTTAATGCCACTGGAAAAATAAACTTGATCACAGATCAACGGAACAACCCAAAAAAAAGGTACTTGATCACAGATCAACGAAACAACCCAAAAAAAAAGGCACTTGACCAGCCAGGGATGATTTTAAGGATGGAAATTTATTTTAAAATGTAGAAACCTTGGCGAATCTTACTAATCTTTCATATGTCAACTATAAAATGTTTGGCGATATTTTTGTAAAAATATTCAAATTTCTAAGGATTCTATATAGTTTGTATAATATTTTGGCAATTTTTAAGGTAAAATAATTTTATCCTTTAGAATTTGGGTGAATCATTTTTAGAATAACAAAATTGTTTTGGGGAAAAACCATGGAAAATTAGCCCATGAGCGAAATTTAGCCCCTAAAATCATCCCTCTTGACCACAGGTCGGCAGAAAGATCGCTCTGATACCACTTGAAATAAACCTATTGGTCACTTCACCTAAGCATCTATTATAACACAAACAAATCCATATATTCCTTGAAGGATAAACAATTATTATTTAATATTTATTATTCATGATATTTCTTAAAATACAATGAGTGTGCATATAAATACACGTAGGGGTGATAAATCATGTCCTTGGCAAAGGGCATGACTTATCATTATTACATATTAAGGATACATTACATAATAATCATCCTATAACTATTATTACATGATATTTTCCTTGTGACTATTATGACATGATATTTATTCCTTACAATATGATAATAAATGTAATATAGCTCAAGTATAATACAAACTCGGCCTGAAAACCCTCCACATACGTTGCTTTGTTGGTGTTCATCACTCTAACCACCTCTCGAATATCTTGATATGAGAATAAGTTGAAAGGAGGAGGAGGAGGAGAAGTAACTTGTATCAAGGGCTACCCAGGGACATTGTCAAGAGACAAAGTATCATAGAACATGGAGAAACAAGAAGGTAAGAAACATATGTATTATGCTTTATCTCTTGATTGTCATGAACAACAAAGACCCTCGAGGAGGTTGAACATAAATCAGTGAAATGAGATGGTGTTTCCTCATAAAAGAAAAAGAAAAGCTTTCATATGTTGAACCCACCAATAGGTGGAGGCGGTGAGTTTGGTGAACAAGCCAAGTTCTATGTTAGTGATGGAAACCTTAACTATTCAGCCAACATTTGCTCTCATCCAGCCAATGAGTCAATGGTCAAACAAAAGGATGGCAACATGATTTGTACTTCATCAACTTTGTTGCAAACAGTTCACCTCCGGATGTTGATTGAGCTCTAAATTTTGGAATGGAATGCAAACATTTTGATTGTCCAAAGATTTTGTTTTTGTATTTGAACAATTTTTTTTTATGTAATATGCCCATTATGGGAGGGTGTCTTTAAATAAATAGATAAAAAATAGTCAGTATCTTTATAAGAAAGCGATGTAATCTTGAGTTAATTAATGAAGTCATGCCCCCGGGGTATAGGGAAGTCGGTGATGGAGTGTATTGTTAAAGCACTCAGTTATGTGAAGTCACCAGTTCGAAACCCCATCTTACCTTGTGTGTCGTGTATGGAGCATCGTGGGCACACCTGGAAGTTATAGTGGTAGCAGTTGGATAACACGACCCCGTGTCACGTGAGTATGTGCCCAACTAGTTGTTGATTCCGCCAGTCACAAAAAAAAAATTAATGAAGTCATTAAAAGATTAAATATTCGGGAGTTATATAACTACTCCTCTCTCTCCTACTATGTAATGCAACATTGCGTCACTGAGTAATCAGGAAATCTATTCTCTCATTCTCTTGGGCATTCATGTCTATGCTCTTGTGTGTAAAATCTGACATTTCTATTGGGCTATTTCATGCTTTCCCTTGGGCTATTCTCTCTCACACTATATAATGTGGCATTCCATCACTCAATTGTAATGCCATGAGCAGTGACTTTTATATACATTCCCTCTGGTTCTTCAGGGCGGACTAGTCTTGATTTCTACCAGAAATATGCACCAACATCTTTAATAAAGAAAAGCTTGTTCATTTGGTTTATGAAAGTTGTCTTATTGTGAGAATTCGTTCAAAGCGGAATGCTCTCTTTGCTTCTTGATTCTATGGTAAGACTCTTTTAACTAGCAAGATTCGAATTAGGATAGCCTTGTTGATTTTCTCCTTTTTCATTCTCTCTCATTTACCATTGGATTTGGTATTGGTCAAACAATGTGCTTTCCATCTTATTTTACGAAATCCAAGTGCAAAGCTTGAAGACATGTTCAAAGATTTCAAGAATCAAATTGTTGATCTGCAATCCTTAACTGCAGAACTGCAACTTTCTTCACTAATTCGTACTTTAATGCATATTTTCAGAGTTCATTCAACGAGGCAACCCTGTGGTTCCCATCCTAGACTCCGTATGCATCGACTCCAAAGGTGAGTCAATGACAAAGGCACGCTTGCCTAGATGTTCTCAGACCCCCTTGGAATCTCTTTCCCAAGGGTGCATCCTAAGGTGATAACAAGATGATCAAAGAACAAGGGTTTCAATCTATGCTGCAGGGGAGCACCCCCCCCCACTCGCCCCCGCTCCCGAAGAGCGCTCCCAAAGGGAGCGTTTAGGAATCGCGCTCCATGAGCTAGGGAGCGTTTTGCTCCCTGAGAGCTCCCTCCATTAAAAAAACGCTCCCTAAGGACTCCCCTTCAATCCGCGCGTGTGAGGCAAGAGAGGGTATTTTTGTTTTTGTTTGGGGAGTGAGTGGGAACCAAGACAAGGTTCCATAAGAGAGGAAAAGGTATGGCTAGGATTTCTAAGGGATTAAAACACTGACTCACTCCATTTTTCTCTCATTCTATTTCTCATTTCACTCATCTTTGCTAGGAGGGTTTTGAGAGGGTTCTTGCTAGTTCTTGATGGGATTGAGGGAAGATTGAAGGAGAATGAAGGGAGTTTTGAGAGCTTGGAAGGGATTGGAGAACTTGGAAGGAATATTGAAGGCTTCCATAGGGAGATTGGAGAGCTTGGAAGAAAGATTGAAGGCTTCCATTTGTGAAAGCTTACAAGGGAGATTGAAGGCTACCATAGTCATATTCAACCACCATTGGAGAGCTAAAGAGGTAGGCTCTTAAGCCCGTTCTTGTTTCTTGTTTAAAAATAAATAAAATCCATTTGTTGTAAACTAGTATATTGTGCTATGTTGAATATTTGAATGTTTTCTTCTCCTACTCTTTCCCATTTCTCCTCCATCATTCTATTGCAGGTAGCAATTTATTATCAAGGTTCAACAATCATGATGATGATGTCAATGCGGTATGTCATTTTGGTTCCATTTTTTATTTTGATGGTGGTGGTGGGAAGTTCACGTCGAAATAACCATGATAGTGACGAAGAAATAGAAGTGGACAACACATACCAAGGAGAGGAGAAAGGAATGGAAGGGGATGAAGACAATGAAAATGATAGTGATGATCATGATCCCCAAAAATCCAAAGAGAAGTACACACCTCTGTGGAAGTATGTCACAAGGCTTGGGGGAGGTAAAGGGGGTGGAACCACAAAATTACATGTCACCATTGTCATACAAAATACATAGGTTCCTATACCCGTGTGAGAAAGCATATGTGTGGGACTGTGTACTAGGATGAAGGTAAGAGTATAGGAGTCAAAACTTGGGTGAGCAGGCCACCCGAAGATAGACTCAAATACTAAAGGGGAGAGGAGGCAACACAAAACAAATCCAAAAGACCAAAAGTTGAACGTGAGAGAGCACAAAGAATGTTCATTGGTCAATCTGTGTCCCCCCATGCTAATGAATTCTCGCCTTCGTCTTCAGGGCGTAAAACACTATCATATTTCCTTGATGAAGGTTGTAGAGATGATGTGGATGCAAAAAAAATTTAGGTTTCTCTATGTATGTGGTATACCATTCAATGTTCTTCGCTCACCATATTGGAATGAAATGATACAAGTCATCAATGGTGCCCCTAAAGGATACAAGAGCCATGAGTATGACAAAGCTAAAACCTTGGGACTTGACAGGGAAAGAGCCAAAATCCAAGGTGCTCTAGGAAAATTTACAAATGATTGGAACCGACATTGGGTATCAATTGTATTTGATGGTTGGAAAAATGTGAAAGGCAGGCCATTGATGAATATTCTTGGTGTGTCTGCTAGTGGTGTGGTCTTCCTTTCAACCCATGACTACTCAGATCGCTACAAGATATGTATTAATATTGCAAATGCCTTGATTAAAACCATTCAAGAGATTGGGCCCTAGAATGTCATTCAAGTCATCACTGATAATGTTGTTAATTGTAAGGAAACAAGAGCAATCATTGAGGATAAATACCCCAATATATTTTGGTCAGGATGAAGCCATGGTTTTAGAGCGCTTGGAAGCAGAACTTTTGACTGATCATGATGGTGATCATATTCTTGGAGGAGACTTGCCAACCCCATCCACTAGCAGCGTTCCAAATCCATCAATTTTTCCTTTATCTTCACAACATCCATTGTCACGTGGGGGCCATTCAGTCGTTGGTTGTGTTCCACAAACACTTCCAAGTTCCACCTACTCCTCTTCTTCAAACTCAAAGAGCACAGGAAAAGAAACTAGAAGTTTCTCGTGGCAAGAGGAAAACTTAGAGCATAGTAATTAGTACTTGCTAATATATATTAGATCTCTTTTTATGTTTCCTTTTTATAAGTAGTCTCTAGAACTTAGTACTATCTTGACTCGTTATTATGGCTTATTCCATAAACAATGAAGTTATGAACATTATATGACAATTTACCTTTGAAGTTTGAATTTTGAAATTTGAACTATTGACTAAATCTTACAACTCTTTGGTAATAAATATGATGCTCTAGAGTCTATTTCATTTTGTGGTTGATGTTGTCTATTACAATCTATTGATGACAAATGTTTATGATTGATGTTATATGTGTACTAAATGGTTGATTCTTTAATCAACATCACTAATCAATTAGTTAAATGACCTTATATCTATTTTTTCATGTTTTTTGCAATTGATTCGCCACTTTGCATGATTTTTTTATATATATGCATCAAAATATATATTGTTTATGTATTATATAGAAAACGCTCTTGAAACGCTCTCGCTCCCCAAAATTTTTTAAAATTGTCGCTCTCGCTCCTGCTCTCGCTTCCGCTCCCTGCTCTCAACAGCCTTGGTTTCAATTACTAGCAGCCCCTCCAATTCCAAAAAATTGTAGTGTGCATAAATCAACAGTCACTACCAGCCACTCCCACTCTAAGAATTACATCTCATACAAATCAACACCATAATCAAAGACATGAGAAACCACACATCTATAAAGACTAGTACTAAGGGCCAGATAACCACAAATCAACGTAATGAACACAAAAGAGGTCTTTAAACCCTAGAAAGGCAGGAAAATATCAGTTATGGAGCATAAAAAAATCAAATAGAAATAGCAAAATATAAGTTATGTTGTATTTACTTTCCAAAGTCCTTAGAGACCTAATAAGTCTATAGCAATGTTGTCAAACTCAGACTCTTTTAAGACTCAGATGGCTTGTGACTCGGGAAGACTCACACACTCTTTTCAAACTTGACAAAGAGAAAAAATACTCAAAATATGATCTGTCAAGTTTCAGAGGAGTCTAGCAAGTTAGAGGAGTCTGGCGAGTGGGGTGTATGACAGAAGAGTCTCTAGGAGTTGCTCTTTTCAGCGGTGACTCGACAAGACTCGGGAGTCCGAAAAGAGTCTAACAACACTGGTCTATAGGACCTGTTATCCCCATTTTGTGGATAATTAAGGAGATTATGTCTCGAGGCCCTCAGGTTGTAGATATGGAGTGTTGAGAGACTACATGACCAGCAGTACCTTTTGCACAAATGAAAAACCCACTCACCACCACAGATGGTCACAGGTGTACAGATGGCATCCACCACACCAGCTGGCTTCTGGAAGGCAGTGGGCCTTGCTCCATGAGGTACAAGTCAGTATTATGGTGAGCATCATTTCAATATTCAAGCCATTTGATTATGTTGTATCCTAGATTGCTCTAGATTTCATGATATATGCTTGGACATTATGCCTTTTGCCCTGCTTCACCTAGGTGGTTGACATTGTGCCCTAGTAAGTGGTCTTCCTTGGGAATGGGTTTGCTATTGGGAACTCCCTTAATGAGCCATTGTACCATTCCGGGCCATACTTACTACTTTCCATCATTATTCCCCACCATTTCCTTATCTCTTGGGATTTTAGGGTGTATTGACCCAAGAAGGGATTGTCCCTCATTATATGGGAAGAAGGGGCTGAAGGCCCATAGGGGTTGATGTTGGGTAAAAGATAAAATCCTTCTTTAAACCTTCCAGATGCTTCGCCCAGGGATCACCCAAGAAAGCAATAAAACACTTATCTTTGAGTAAAAGGGGCCCACAATATAATAAAGAATGCTTAAAAGGTTAGTTGAAGAATAGGAGGTCTCGACTCTCATCACAATTCGACCTATCCCGTCCATGAATATCTAGTGGTATGACATTACCATCATCTGGTCACCAAACTAGGGTAGTGGCTCTCAGTTGCATGGCTAAGAGAAAGGGGGTCTCATCACGAGCCAACCTTCTCATTTCCACTAGGTGTTTGTAGGTGACATTGCCATCATCTGGTCACCATGCCAGGGCAGTGACCTTCAATCTCTCCTTATGCTATATTGAAAGAAAATACAAAGAAAGAAAGATAAAAGGCAAATGATGGGCTTGGAAAAAGTGCATTGTGGATGACGGTACCACACACCCTCTACAAAGGAACACATGAATGAGACACTACGACCCCTTGTATGTCATGAGCTCTGTGCCCATTGAGTCTTGACCCCAACCACTTCATCCACTTTACATGGCTTAGAGAGGGATCTCTTGGAAACTCTCCTTGACCTAGGGCAAGATCTACCCAATAGGACACCTCGTCTACCCTCCCATATTCAAGCTTGACAAGTCGCATAGTGTCTTTGAGCAATTAATTGTTTGATATAGTGATCTTTGATGCACATGCTTAGATGGCTTATTTATTGATTGGATTCACTTATCATGATGTTATGACTTGAGATCCTTGGAGGGCATGCTCATTTGTCTTTCCAGGCCCTAGTTGGTGGATAGTTTTGGGAGAACAAGCCTAGCTTGGGCTTCCATGGGGCTACAAGCCCACAGGTTGGATGTTAGGGGCCCGCATGCCGGATGAGAGAGATCAGACTTGGAAGGCCTTGATGATGACTTGGGCGACATAGCCCAACCCTCACTTGCCAAACGATTTTCCCAGGATGGGCAAAACGTCCTATTTTTGAGCTTGACGTCATGCTTGCGGGGCTAGGGCATGGTGGTGAGGTGCCACTCATTTGACACATGGACGTTTTGAGGAGAAGAGGGTCTTCACCATGATGAGAGTGCTTAGATGCTTGACGTGTGGCATTTAGAGGCTTACCCATGCTTCTCCAACACCAACGACTTCCTCAAAGTGGAAAAACGTTCCCTAAAGGGAAGAAGTCCTTCTAAAATTAGGGTTTTCTTATGTGCAAAAGTGAATTTTAAATGAATTACTTTGTAAAGAGGGGCAAGATTAGGGTTGTTGACCCCTAATCTTGTGTTTTACCCCTTAATTTGTGGACAAGTCACCTTGGTGACATTTGTATAAATAAAAGATCATAAGATCTCATTTTAACATAACTCTTCCTCATTGTGAGAGGACTTGGTTTGAATTTTTCGCTATACTTGGCTCTTTTAGTCTCTTGTGCACTTGTTTATGGCTACATTGATGAATGGTTGATGGAGAAGTCTAGCGCTAGCCTTGGATGATGTTTTTCTAGCTTTTGTGGTGGATTATCTTAGCATTTCTCTTGATCTTGGTATGGCCTTTTACTATTATGCTATCATTTTTTTGAAGTCACGTATTGTTATGCTAGGAGCTAGGTGGGAAGTATAAGGGCATACACCCCCACCATAGTCTTCATCATTTTACACTTCATCTCATTGATTATACAAGGGTTTGCTAAGAGAAGTATAAGGGCATAC
Organism: Picea mariana; assembly: GCA_032191745.1. NCBI lineage: Eukaryota > Viridiplantae > Streptophyta > Pinopsida > Pinales > Pinaceae > Picea > Picea mariana. The sequence continues at coordinate 349,185 of JASDQU010103926.1, forward strand.
ACCCTCTTAGCTTAAACCCTAGCTAGAGAAACTTGCCTTGGGAAGTAAAAGGGCTTACACCCCCAATGAGGTAGCTTCTCTAGCTCTCTTTGTTTATTTGACTCCATTAACCCAATAGTAAAGGCACTAGTCATATACTTTTGCATTGAAGGTATAAAATCAATGCCTTGAGAAACGCAATTTTTTATCTTTTGAAAGGTTTCTTGCTTGAAGTTGATTTGCCTCATTGAGAGGAGTCTTCCCCTACTAGGGCATCCCCTCTCTCCCATTACTTTGCTTGTTGTTACAAACCCTAACCTACAGCCATTAGGGCTGATCTAACCTAGATAAACTACTAGCCATAGCTCTTAAACTAGCTCTAGACTAACTCCTAAATTTTGCTCACTTACACTACTAACTAGGGTGCATCTTTTGGACTAGTTTTTGGCACTTTTCCATGGTTGATTTTGCTGTTGCATACCATTGAATGCTACAGCCATAAGGCTGCAATTTTCTGCAGAAAACACATGTTTACAACAACCATCTTCTCTTGCTTTTTAAGTGCCATCTTTCAGCCTATATTCATTGCTAATCTTGATGCTGATTTACTAAACTAATTTAGATCTTTGTATGCTGATTTAGATGTTTTATTTGCTGATATAAACTGTCATTTACTGCTGCAAATTAGGGACAGCAAGCTTAACTTGCTGATCCAACTAACATATATCATTGCAAAGTGTCGTTTCTTGTGTCTCGAACAGGTACAATCATCCGGAGAAGTACTATAACTGTGAGGCAACAATTACTTGACTTACAAGGCATCTCTTCCCACCTTTTATTCCACTTAGACTTGACCTCTAGGGGCTTCACTTTCTTTTATCTCCATCTCCATCCCCCGAGGGTCACTGGGATCACCTCCCTAGAGTGACCTAGTCACCCTTGAAGTGTGAGACCTACATCGAGGTGACATTGGGTGTAGGATTCCCAAGTTGTATCACTTGCTTTGTGGTTGGGTCAGGCTTTGCCCAACCTACAACTTGCACTATAACAGGACCTTTCTTAAAATCAAAAATTAAAAACAATTTTAATCAGAATATAAATGGAAGAAGAAAAAAAATGGATGGCAAATTTAAAAATGAAATTACTATAAATAAAAACTCAAACAGATATTCCTTGTAAGTGAGGGAAACCAACTACAAAGGGAAAAACAAAATGAAAGTTATCAGAATGGACTGGAAACAGAAAAACATCAGCGTTTTCTTAATGAAACGTTTAAAGTCTAATTTCAAAAATGTATTAGAAAATTTGATAAGTCAACTATGAATGTTGTGCTTACCATGGGCAGAACAAATGAAAAGTATGTTGACCAAAAACTATGCTTTAACATATTAGGCAGTATCGATATATACATTCACATTATAATAGAACAGAAATAGTAAATCTCTTTCCTTGCATCTTATTCAAATCTAATAAACAATAAAATAGTTTACTTCAACTTAATAATAGAACATCCATTGGTTATATATCAATGGAGTACTTAGAGGGCAGCTTACTGCATGGAAGACCACTGTTTTTCATATCCCCCTGGATTATATCTAATGGAATTTAAAAAATATGTATCCTTCTCCAAATTAGCTTGCTGCATTCATTGAGATTATGAAGGAAAGATTGCCAGCATGAGATTATGAGACAGTAAATTCAATCAAAAGTTAGACAGCAGGGTCATTCCATTGAGAACGGAAACTGGAAGAAGACATAGATACGAAGAAGAAATATGATTCAACAACCAACTCAAGCGAAGGCAAATGCAACTTGCTCTGATTCCACTGATTCAATTACCTTGTCTAATAAATCTTGTCATTTACAAGCCAGCACATCTCCATTTCTAAAAATATAGCCCCAGGACAAGATTAGAATATATATCATCACCACTCACAAAGATCTGCTAAACTACTACAAGGCATTTGGAAAAGACCTAACTGCACCAGCAAAGAACAATGAATTCCAAAGCATTATATCATACAATTAAGAATAACAAGTAAAGAATGTGTACCTGCTTTGTGCCATTGCAAAAAGGTGATTTTTACTAATCATGTATCTGTCAAGAATCAAACCATCCATCCACTAAATACCGATAAATTAAATCTCCTCCGGGCGAACTTGCCATCACTTTTACAGTTGATCTTCCAAAACAATAGCTTTAGAAAAAACTGACTCCTTTCTCCAGTCTGCTATATGCATGCACTCATGTTCCACTTTATACTGAACCTTTGAAAAGCTGTCTAAGTTCAAATGAATTCTACAAACACTTCCGAAATTATACAAATTATAAAAAGAACATTGAAATCTCCAATTTGAATGGATAACATTGACCATGGTAAATTGCATATTTTCTGGAACAATATCCTTTAATGGCTGCAAGACTGATTAGGGAAAGGGTGACAATAGTAACATGTTCCCTGGAACTCCAAAGTACCACTACAAAAATAACTACGGTATTATGAACTTCCATGTGACCTCACTGAAGACATGGATTGTGCTGATACAGATGCTGTAGGACTGTTAGGTTCTCGATCCCCATTAGCACTTCTCGATCTTCCAGTTAGTTTAAGAATGGCTTCATGGGCAACATCAACAAACCAGTCATCTTCGGGCAATACACTGTAAAGACATAATGTTCAACTATCAGTCAGACACAATACAGTAAAGCTACTATCAGTAAGACACAATGCAGTAAAGCAGATAATCAAGAAAATGAATGTCGGGTCCTGGCATATAGGGCAAAGCTATCACAGAATGGTTCCAATTAGGAAATCTAAACAGTAAAAATGACATGATTCTTCTTGCAAAAGTTCTAGAGTCAACATGCTGCAAAGATTAAGTTGACCAGTTCTTGTTGAACATGTGACATAGCAATGAAAGGAAGACAAAATGTTAAAAAATGCAAGAGACTGGAAAGAAGAGCCATAATTAGTCCATCAGAATGATTAATAATAGGTAATAGCAAAGATTTTGCTCCAAAACCGGTTACAGTCGTCATTCTTTTTTATTGTTAGCAATAATGCAAATGGGAAATGCAAGTAAGGTTGAACAGTAAGCGGAATATATAAAGAAGTAATCGGAGTTGATTTTCTCAGGTTGGTTTAGACTTACTTCTACATGCCTTAAGTTTACAGATAACACTTTTGTCAATTTATAGCTTATTATATATATACATTTATCTTTACAGTGCATCTGTGGACCCGTGGAGAAAAAGCTTATACCATGTTTCCCTCACAATAAGGCCTGCAATGACCATTCTAATCAAATATTCATTATCGGATTGGCTAAACCCATCTTACAGATTGAATTAATTGGACTTGAGTTTATCAGTCTGGCTTTGATTCAGTTCATATCTTAAGTTTCAACCATATCTGCTTACAAAGGTAACTAAATTCAATAGCTACTTATGAATGGTTCTTATTGATACAGTGCATCTGTGTGCCAAAAATCAATATTTTTAGAAGCAAAGCTTCCACCCTGTTTCCAACGCAATAAGGTCTTAGTACCATTTGTAACTGGATTAACACTGAATCTCCTAAGCACAATCAGGGAATTCCAGAGCGTGGACATACACTGTAAGTTGAGGATGTTGAGGATGTTAAGTATAAGGGTTAGCTGTTAAAATAATTTAAATGTTTGTAGTCAGTTTTACTACAGTTAAATGTCCACATGCCTATCACTATGGTTAGGATGAAGGTCTATACCAATACCAAAGCTCATTCCAGAATCATATGAACACAGCTTGGAGGTTCAAGAAATATTTGGGGTAATCATCGAGTCTTCCATATTAGCTAAGATTTATAAAAGAATGTTCACAGTTAGGAGGCATATGGTGTACACTTCAGCAGATAACTGCTTAATAACATGTCCGTGAAATTGAAAGCTCGAACCAATGAAGAATTATAACCAGCTCACAGGTAGAGCCCTATCAGGAGACTGGTGGTTGGTATAATACAGCATTGTAATATATACTAATGTGCCACAAAAATAATCAGATTTTCCACTAAAAACTTATATATCATGGAATTTATGTTTACAACAAGGCCATGCTTTAATTTGTAGGAGGCTATATGACTTAGCTTAGGGTTTTTGATAGTTTGGAAGGACTCAAGACTCTGCAAAAAGGGGTAGCGATGACGTCCTAAACAGGGGAGAAGCCCCCCTTCTCATCCCTCGTATATAGAAGCAGTTGCAGGCCTGAATGGCCCTTCTCCAGCAGCTACAGGTAGGTCGAGAGGCAAGCCAAAGTTTAGACCCCAACGCCCTAAGGGTGTCTGGAAAAAGAAGAGAAGGATTTCCACAATTAGAAATCACCTCAATGCAGGTAGAAGATATACAGAACATGAAATATCATGCAATGATCTGTTAGTTCCTGGTATGGTGACCCTCATAGCATACCCTGTGCTGTTGGATTTCTGCTAAATGCCAGGTCAAGGGCTCCATCAATCTCGAGCTTTGCAACAAAGGTTATTTTATAGCTATCTTGGCACATACAGAATCATTGAAGTTAAACCATATTTTCTTAACTCTTCTGGTTTCCATATGAGGTAATGGTCCGAGATATCCTATCCAGCCAAGGAGGATTTCTTGAGGGTACCAGTGTGGATATGGCTCTACTTGCTGTCACCAGAAATCTGGAATGAGGAAATCTTCAAAGTGTAGATTTTTAATGACTAAAATCAGCAAACTGAAATTCTGTCAAACACTTAGCAATCTAGAGATAACTGTCTTCATAAACTTCATAAATGCAAAAACCCACATTCAGAATTTTCCATAAGCAGAAATACACATTGCTAAGCAAAATATGCAGCGGAAAAAAAACACAGTGGACAGCAACCCAATAACACTTAGAAATTTAGACAAATGCCAGGTAAAACCCCAATGTGGGGAAACCCAACGAGAGAGAGAGAGAGAGAGAGAGAGAGATCTTATTATTATGCTTCAGGAAAGTACAAAACAGCAGCAAAACCACATTTCCAGCCAAGGAAAATACCTCACAGCACCAAATCTGTCCCACAGAAATCTGCCTTGTTTTCCGTGCCAAAACCATACTGCTGTATGGCCACCTTCGTACCTCGTTTTCCGTTCCCACAGTCAGCTGTACGGACTGTTCTGTACGGCCCAGAAATAGTGAACAGAAAACTGAAATCTGCCTCGAAATCCGTGCTCGAAGCTGCCTCGATTTTCGTGCCAAATCCGTATGGTTGTATGGACTGTATGGATCCGTGCAGTACAGCCTCCCACAGAAGAAAAAAAACATTCGGCCCAAAACTCAAAAAAAAATTCTCGGGATTCGTGCCCTCCTTCCTTGGAAAATGTGCCCTCTTTGCTACTCACTTTCCTCTCTCAAGCATGCTCAGAAAATCTCTCTAACTCTCCTCCCGATGTCCTCTCAACATGTCTTGCACACTACCCAATGCATTCTTTTATAATCTGAAAATGACATTTTCCCCCCAAAGTGTCTTTTCACCTTCCCCAACCCTAGATCCAAAGGCCAAGATTAGATCTTGCCTTTTTCAAGATCAAGGGTCATGATCCATTCCCTCCAAAATGAATCACTTGAAATATTAAAGTGATTTCACTTTATTACATAAGTGCTTTATGAAAATAAAGTCACTTTAAAAATAGAAGGTACACTTTATTAAAAAAGTCACTTTAATAAAAGAACCACTTAAAACAACTTTATAAAACCTATTACAAAGTTAGGTGCCTGGTAGTGTAAATATTAAGGTAACATCCGCATACAAGACAAAACATGTGGAGTACCTCCCGAGCTAAAAACTAACACTCCCTCTTAGCGAGGGAGGTACTTCTGGTATCACCACCAGAATCTGTCTCCATCTCATCAGCTGCCATAGCTGCTTCCACTGTACCAGAAGTCTTTGCTCCCTCTGAACATGAAGCCACTACTCCCACTACACTGGAAGCCTTTGTTGCTACCTCTGTTGTACCACGAACTAAAGACATGCTCCTAGGAGACTGCACACTCTCCTGCACATCCAACTGTGTCGACTCATGCCTACTGAGCCCCTTGAAAGTCCCGGAAGAAGACTTAGTGCCATGTATCAACTCTCTCTCCTGTGCTACCTGCCAACTCTCCGACGCAGAATCTGAGTCCAGAAATCCACTGGACCCCAACACAGGTCTACCCAACAACCTGTACAAGCCCTCATACTTGACACCAAGCATTACTGTTGTGTCAGCAATTGCTCCCACAGAATACAAAAACACATGTCCACTGTTGAAAACAACTCCAAATCCACTCTCATACAAAGCTGACACTGAGAGAAAATTAACTGTCAACTCTGGAACATATAACACCTTGCCAACCTCCAAAAGACCTCCTGACTCTAGTTGGAATCTCATCCTTCCAAGCCCCTTTACTGCATGTTGTAGGTCGGCTCCACAATTCACGCTACAGTCTAAGTCTATCTCTGTAAGATCGAGGAAAACTGACCTCAACCCGGTCATGTGCCGAGAAGCACCACAGTCCACAAACCAAGATTCAATGTCCTCAAACACTAGGCATCCACTGCCCACAGAACCAGCCATGAGAGAGAACTCCTTCTCAAATCTCTGAGCAAACTCTGCAACTTCTGCTGAAGCTGACACCTCTGGTTCCGGTTTCTTTTTCTTCTTGTTCGGACATTGACTAGCATAGTGGTCAGTCTTGTGACATGCAAAGMATTTCACCTTGCTCATGTCCTTCTTATTGCCCTTTACCACAAGAGCAACATTCTTGTCGTCTCCACCATCCAATGCCTTTTTTCGAGACCCCTCCTGGATCTCCTCCTGCGTAAAATCATCCCATAATCTGCTCCAGTCAGGGAGCTTCTCTCTCCCCACCACGCACTTGATGAAAACTTCCTACTCCTTGGTGAAGCCTTTGAGGGCTATCCGCACCAACTCTAAGTCAAGAATGACTTCTCCAACAGCTGCCAACTCATCCTTCACCTATGCAACCCAGGTGAGGTAGGGGGCCACACTCTCTCCTTTGACCATCCTAGCTCCATGGAGCTTGTCCTGGAGAGCCATTTTTCGGTTCTCGTTCTTAGCCTCATACAAGCCTTTCAGTGCAACCCACATTTCATTAGTTGTCTTCTTCTCAGCCAAATGTGGAATAAGGTGGTCTCTGACCCTGTCCAAGATGATTCTCTGAGTCTTGGCTTCCCTCACCTCATGAACATCAAGAACTATGGGATCTGAAGCAGGTACAAGCACAATGGTTTTCGCAAACGACCACAATTTGTTCTCCTTGAGAACAATATTGATTCTAACCTTCCACTGCAGGTAGTTGGAGATCCCCTCCAATCTATCTTCAAACTTGATGCAGGAAGTCATCTTTGTCCACCTGACAAAGAACCTTTTCTGCCTTCTTCAAGCAAATACAACAGCAAATCACTTGTTGTTCCAAGTGTCAAATGTTGCCCACTGAACTTCAGAGCACAAGCTCTGATACCATGTAGATTTTTAATGACTAAAATCAGCAAACTGAAATTCTGTCAAACACTTAGCAACCTAGAGATAATTGTTTTCATAAACTTCATAAATGCAAAAACCCACATTCAGAAATTTCCATAAGTAGAAATACACATTGCTAAGAAAAATATGCAGCGGAAAAAAAACATAGTGGACAGCAACCCAATAACACTCAGAAATTTAGGCAAATGCCAGGGAAAACCCCAATGTGGGGAAACCCAATGAGAGAGAGAGAGAGAGAGATCTTATTATTATGCTTCAGGAAAGTACAAAACAGTAGCAAAACCACATTTCCAACCAAGGAAAATACCTCACAGCACCAAATCTGTCCCATAGAAATCTGCCTCGTTTTTCGTGCCAAAACCGTATTGTTGTAGGACCACCTTTGTACCTCGTTTTCCGTGCCCACAGTCAGTTGTGCGGACTGTTCCATACGGCCCAAAAATAGTGAACAAAAAACTGAAATCCACCTCAAAATATGTGCCCAAAGCTACCTCGATTTTCGTGCCAAATCCGTATGGATTGTACAAATCCATACAATATGGCCTCCCACAGCAGGAAAAAAAAATGGGCCCAAAACTCACAGAAAAATTTTCTCGGGATTCGTACCCTCTTTGCTGCTCACTTTCCTCTCTCTAGCATGCTTAGAAAATCTCTCTAACTCTCCTCCCAATGTCCTCTCAACATGTCTTGCACACTACCCAATGCATTCTTTTATAATCTGAAAATGACATTTTCCCCCCCAAAGTGTCTTTTCACCTTCCCCAACCCTAGATAAAAAGGCCAAGATTAGATCTTGCCTTTTTCAAGATCAAGGGTCATGATCCATTCCCTCCAAAATGAATCACTTGAAATATTAAAGTGATTTCACTTTATTACATAAGTGCTTTATGAAAATAAAGTCACTTTAAAAATATAAGGTACACTTTATTAAAAAAGTCATTTTAATAAAAGAACCACTTAAAATAACTTTATAAAACCTATTACAAAGTTAAGTGCCTGGTAGTGTAAATATTAAGGTAACATCCACATACAAGACAAAACATGCGAAGTACCTCCCAAGCTAAAAACTAACACAAAGACATCAGCGACAGGGTAGGGACATTCATTAATGCCTTTGAAATAACGAAAGAAAAAAAAGTTATATCCATTCGTATTACCATGGTTTCCATATCGATTCTTTTAATGATACCTATAATATTTAGTGGGTGCACAAAGTGTGAAGGTCCCACTAACAATATGCTTTAATGACTCCCTTTTTGAACTTAAGACTTCCTTGATATACCTTAACACTTCACTTACATTTTTTTTAATTTGATTTAAGACCTTGGCAACTTTTTTGTTGGTAATTTTTGATACAATAATTTGATATATGAATAAGCTTTTTATCCTCTTAATTTTAAAAACGACTTGGTATCTTAACCTATGGAACTTCTGTTCACAACCTTGATGTAATAAACTTGGTCAACAGTAACATTCGAATGGGCACATCTTCCATACATCGACACCCACAGCGTGCACCTTGATTCAACTCCTGACATCAAATAAGAGCTCTGGAAGCTATCCGACAAGTACGAGTGGCTCCAATGGCTCCAGCATTTCTATTTGTGGGCAATTGTTATGGACGACATACCCTACCTTCCATGATTTACAGCACATGCGTTTTGTTGTGGGAGATAGATACCAGCTTAGATTCTCTCTTTTTTCCAAGTATTATTATTTTAGCAGATGGAGTTTTGGAGCAACGATTCCTTCAATCTTTCTGCTAGAAATTAGTGGTTTTGGAATCCTACGACCCGATATTTTGGTGGCCATTACTGCTAATACTTATCATTCTTCCTTCTATACATCGCATTTCACCTTCTACAAGATCTCCGGATTGCTGCAGACCATGATTTCCTTTTCTTTTACTCATTTATTTCTTGTTGTTAGATGGTAGCTTATTGTTGTCCACTGGCTTGTAAATCGACGGAAATGCTTCCTTTTAAGCTGGTATTCAATCAGCTATACACAGCAGACCTACAATGCTGGGCTGACAGCCTTCACAGTTGTGGTACATGTGGTGGTCACAATTTCAAAACAGCTGTACAAGCTTTACCTGGCAGACGTGATTCCTTTTGCTTTGTCTTATTTCCACAATATGTTGACTATGGAGGATGTTGTAATACTGTCTCCATTAATCCTCAATGGTGGCTTCAGCAATGTTTGACAATGATGACTTTATCTCATGCTATATTCTTTCTTTTGTAAATTAATTGTTCTCGATTTTATAATTGGAGTTATCTTCACAGGTATTGATTCTACTTCGATGATTCTATTAGTCTCTCAATTTCTGGTGCTATCTTCCTTCAGATTTTCTTTGCAGTGGAGAAATTGTTTGGTGTTCGGAAAAAACTGGCCAAACCAGCAGTTTTGTTGCCAAGCGCAATCAATTTTGACCAAAGGTCTAGTGGGAGCATCCCCACGACATTGACCCAAGTTGGGCTCCGATACCAATGTAATGAACCAGACTAGCTCACCAAAAAAATATCCAAATAAATAGGATAAAGTAAGAAAATCCATATAGGATACAATATATATTTGTTATTGAGTAATATGAGTGATGATCAAAATAGCATGTGATGTTGTGTATAAGTATACATTGAATGGTCACATACTTGAATAGACATGCCTTTTAGACATGGGACCTTTGGTTATTTAATATTATTATTATAGCTGTATGTATGTTTGTTACAACTACCCACAACCACTTCTCATACATCTACGGCCACAAGGTCACATTCAACCTTGTCTATGAATTCCATTGAGATTGTAAATTATATTTTCTATTGAAAGTTAATGTCGTGTCTTTGTGTACCCATCCCAATGGGTAGGGATTTGGATGGTCCACCATTGCCAATTCCAACGCTTTCACCAACTTCTCTGAGATCAAATTTCCTTGAATTCTCATGTCAAAAATGGCATTCATCATCAATTTCTTGATGTGCACGTTCAATGTGAAAAGTTTCTGATCCAAAATGGATCTACACAGGTACCATATGAATTTATTGATGCTCTAGATGGGCAAGATTAGAATTTGGGACATCTCATAGATGGTGTTGATTTTGTCAAATTTAGATCATCAACATTCAACGCATTTTTGGGGCCCTAAACAACATTTTTTTGCCCTAGTGTCAGATGAGGTTTTATGTAGGTTTTACTCATCCAAGGCAAAAATTGCTCTTCTCAATGAGATATTTCCAACAAGCCATCGTGCACCTAAAACAAATTTCGTATGCAAAAGTTATGGCCCCGACAAGGTAATGATCCAAACATCCCCCAAATGTCCTAGTGGAAACTATGTTAGCCCACCGTTATTCAAATATGAGGAGATAGTAATGTGTGGGAATTCACTATAGACTTCTAGAAGCATCATGGAGCTAGTTCCAAGCGGGTTTCAAAACCCTAAACCTAACCCTAATTCTAGTTATCAAAAACCTAGCAAAATGGGGGAAGAGGGTTCACTTTTTCAATAACTATCAACGTTCCATAGGATGAGCAGTAGTGTGGACAAGATACTAACAAAGCAAAGAGATAGAAGCATATAGTAGAGGATTATAGAAGACCATAGTGTCCCATAGCTTGACAGTAACCTTGGACAGCTTTGTAATCTGTATTGTAATCTCCATAATACAAGAAGATAGAAGCCATAGTCCTTCATTGAATGTTGATTTTCCTATGTAGGTTTCTAGGGTAAATAGTTGTGTTCCATTGTGTGGCATTCTATTGTAGTGTATTTCATATATTGCAGTAGTTAAAACTCCAAATAGTGTGTTTTTATTTCAGTTAAAGCATTAAAAATACAAAAAGATAGACTCACAGTCCAGCATAGGTTCACCATAGTCATTTTAAGTTTAGATTTGTTTTGGGAAGCCAACCAGTGGAATATCCAAGGCGGTTTACAGATCAGACTTCTTGTTCTTAATCATTCATAAGAGGCTTCGTCTTTGCCATTAAAGACAAATTGTCATTAGCGTCATCTATGTTTCCAATTACCTCTTCCACATGAACCAAAAATTGTGTCTTCTTCTTTTGGTTCCTTGACACTAATTCTTAATGGCTTTCCAGCATTTCTCCTTTGGATTCCATAGTTTCTGGCAATGTTCGCAAACCACTTGCACCACTATGTTTGTCGTTTCCTTGGACTTTCTAGCCTTCCTTTGTGTCTTCTTCCTTGCTGAACTTTTTGTTGATGTGGTAGGTTGCCCTACAAACTTCCTTTTGATCTTCTAAAGTCTTAAGGCTTTACTCTTCCCCTCCACAATATTTGCCTTTATAAGACCATCATCCAAGGTTTGGATGTCAAACAATGCCAACTCCTTTTGTATATAATTGTGCAACCCACCAAGCTATATTTTAATAACACGCTCTATTAATCTTTTGCAACCTACAGTTGGATGGTCAAATCTTATGTGTAATCAGCCACACTCTACCCTTGCTTTTTATCTCAAATAGCGCCAACTGGCTGAGGCCTCTCTCATATCCATTAGGATAGAATCTCTTATGGAATACTTGCATGAATTCGTCTCACAAAGGATTTACACTATGGAAATAATAGTGATTTTCATTGACTCAAACACCAAAAAGAAACATCATACAACAAACTCACAACAAATGAGAAAAAGCTCTTTGCATTATTTCGATTGCATATTTATCTCATTAGGAACTCGAAACGGTGCAATTATCCTTATTTATGAAAATTAAATAAAATTGTACATATATACAAATTAGTGCAATGGCCATAGGCCCGTGTTTGCCTATCTATATGGCAATCTGTTGAGTCATAATCCATATCACCATGCCCTTGGGGCTTCAAAAAACCCACACATATATTGTTCATTAGATGTCGATAGGACACATTTTTATGTGGGTGATGATGGGCACACAACCTGATAGTTTCCTTGGATATTATCCATGCCCTAATAGGTGTTTAGTGGGTACAAAAGGGCACACATATGAGTTTGTGGTTGTCCATCGACGCACAACTTGACGTTTTTCTTAGACACTGGATAGTTCTCTTCTAAAGTAATTTGTGGGTGCCCATGGGCACACAACCTCACATTTTCATGGGCAAACAAACTAGCATTTTCCTTTGACATTTGCTTGTTGAGGGTTGACCACCAACACCCCACATCATTAAGAAGGTCATGGATTTTTTGTTGTAACATCTAAGCATCTCAACCACTGTTGATCAAGAGCTACACCAAAGCACCCACGCCCTCCCCCACCTTATGCCCATGCTCTCGAAGCACACTTCAAGTGAGAGTGCCTTTGCGAGCATACTCCCAAATCAAACCAATGTGGATGCAATTTCCAAGAGTGTGCTTTGACACAAAAAAGGGTGTTCCCTACCTTTGTCAGAAGCACTCCTAAAGCGAATCCTGTTGAGATTTGGGTACCTTGGAAAGTGGTCCCCTTGTGTTTGTGAGTCTCTAAACACAAAGGGGGAGACTATTACCCTCATTACTTTACTTTATGATTCTAATTTCACTTTGACTTAGGAGATTTAAGTCAAAAGTGAAATATGTCACTTAAGTCATTAAAGTGACATTTAATTCACTTTGTGGGTGAATTAAAGGACATAAAGAAAACTAAGGAAATTGGGTTTCCTAAGTGAGATCTTTGGATTAGATCTTGAAGATTTTCCAGGTCCTATCAAGCTGCCAACTTGGTCTGCCTTTGACCACAGATTGGCTCTAAGTTTCAACTGTCTTATAAAGTTTTTTCTGTTGTTTTAGGACAGCCAACAGTTCAGGAACTTCTTGCTGATTTGTTACGGTTACATTTGCAATTTAGGTGCTCTAGCATGTAGTTTTAGTCACCAAGGGTTAGCACATGCATACCAAAATAAATGTAACACACCTAGAGATCTTTACAGCTGAAAATAAGCAGATCTAAAAGACTAACACACAAAAATTTGTACACAAGTATTTTTGGTCAACATGACCCTGGATAAAACCCCCCCGGGGAAAACCAGTTTGGAATATATGTCTATATATGAAGAGAATAGATGGTGGAATACAGCAAGTACAAAATATAGATCAACCTGATACAATAGCAGCTTGATCCAAGCTGAAATACAAGTCCAAATGAACCAAGTGCACCCTAGGAAGGTGCGCCCCTCATAAATGCTCCCAAATCCATTGAATCTGTTGTAGATGCAAACTATGAGCTCTGAATGGAAAACCCCTCCACAGTAATCTGGTATTGGTGTGTGGCCTCCCTCTAAAACTAATCCCACTGTAATCTGACAGGTGTAAGTCCTCCCCACTGTGGATACGCCCTCCTCAACAAGTGCACCCTCCTCAACACTGGAAGCTCCTCAGTAAATAAACAAGGCCCAAAGCTTGAAGGCTCTCTCCATGAAAGCATGTGCCCAAGCTAGCCTCACCTCATGCAACAAACCTCATCTCCAAGCTCTCTCTCAATCTCTCCAAGTGAGCAAATGAGTAATGAGCTCTCCTTTGCCCTTTGTGCCCCTCTTGAACCTCCATAAGGATACCTAAGATATGGATGGTAGAGATCATCCCATCTCCCATCTAATCAAAGGTTGAGATCTCTCCAAAAGAATCTCACTCAAAAACCCACTTTGGGTTAAGTTCCTAAGTTCACTTTATGTCTCTAATTCACCCACAAAGTGAATTAATAGTCATTTTAGGCATAAATGACAAAATTTCACTTTTGACTTAAAACTCCTAAGTCAAAGTGAAATTAGACATAAAGTACAAGGCACAATGTACATAGTACTTCCCACATGTGTTTAGGAGACACAAATACATAGGGAACACCTCCCAAGGTACATAATCTCAACACTCCCTCTTACTGAGGAAGGTGTTCCTCACCAAGCCCATCTTGTCTCTGAAGTAGACATGTTTGCCCCTTGGCAGGGCCTTGGTGAGTATATCTGCAACCTAGTCGTCAATCAATATATACTGCGGCTGAGTTGTGCCGCTCTGAACCCAATCAAGGATGAATTGATACATGATCTCAATGTGCTTCGACCGGTCATGAAACACTGGATTCTCAGAGAGTTTAATACAACTCTGATTATCATAGTGTATGACGGTCAATGGCATCTCCTGACCAAATAGTCCAACCAGCATCTTACGAAGCCAAATGGCCTCGCAATTGGCCTGACTGGCCACCATGTACTCTGCCTCGGCCGAACTCAAAGCAACTGACTTCTACTTCCGGCTGAACCAGGAAACAAGTCCTGACCCCAAACCAAAGCAGCACCCTGAGGTGCTTTTTCTGTCAATAGCACATCTTGCCCAGTCTGAGTCTATGTAGCCAACCAAACTGACTCCATCACCTCTGATATAGTCTAGGCCATAATCAACTGTCCTAGCAATGTACCTCAAAACATGTTTTGCCCCTGTCATATGAACACTCCAAATATCTGGTCTAGTGTTAACCAGATACATGAGTGAACCCATCAACTGCCTGTAAACTGTGGCATCCACCAACTGGCTATCTGAAGCACTAAGCTTCTTCCAGTTGGTAATCATGGGTGTAGACATGCGTCTGCAGTCCTCCATCTAAAATCTACTCAAAATATCTATTGCATACTTCCCCTGCCCGAGAAATATATGACCCTCCTCTTGCCATACTTCCATACCCAGAAAGTAGTGCATCAATCCAATATCACTCATCTCAAACTCTGATGCAAGTCTCAGCTTGCACTCAGCTATGAGATCCTCGGCTCCAGTGATGAACAAGTCATCCACATATAAAATGAAATGAGCGTGTCCTCACCTCTAATGATGTAATAGAGGTTAGGATCAACATCGCTCTTCTCGAAGCCCATCTGAAGCAAGTATGTGTCTATGCGTGAATACCAAGCTCGGGGAGTTTGCTTCAGACCATAAAGTGCCTTTCTCAAAAGACACACGTGAGTCTCCCTATCACTCACCTCAAACCCCTGTGGCTGCTCAATGTACACCTCCTCATCAATAAAGCCATTCAAAAATGCGGTCTTCACATCCATCTAGTGAATGCTCGAACCCATCTCTGCTACTATGGCAATGATACTCCTGATGGAGGTGTATCTCGCAACTGGTGTGAATGTCTCATCATAGTCGACTCCCTCAATCTGAGAGAAGCCTCACGCCACAAAACGGGCCTTGTGTTTCTCTATGCTGCCATCTGCAGCATACTTGGTTTTGTACAACCACCTGGAAGACACAACTAACTTCCCCACTAGCCTTGGAACCACCTCCCAAACATCATTGCGCACAATGGAGTCATACTCCTCTACCATGGCCTCTCTCCAAACCTGATGGTCCACTGCTTGTGCAAATGTCTGTGGCTTAATATCCCTGATACTCGTCACTAGTGCCAAATATGCTCCAAATTTGACTAGAGGTCTGCTCTCTCTGATCTGGCTCTTGGGCTCCCCTACATTCTCTCTGGCCTCCTTCAGGATCTCCTGAAACCATCTAGGTTTCCTCTTCCCTGAAGTGATCAACGGAGAAGTAAGGTCTCTTTGCCCAAGAGTGACTGCCTCAGGACTCATCTCAACACTCTGAGAACCTGAAGTCTGTGCCCCCTTTGACTGAACATGCTCTGACTGTGACCCGGAAGTTGTGCATGGTGACCCTGTCACCCCTGATACTGGTGTACCTGAAACCTGAAGCTATGCTCCCTCTGAGACATCAATCGATGCCTCTGCATCATCCTCAACTCTGACTCTCAACTCAAGAGATTTCTGAAAAGCCCTATCCTCCTCAAATCTGACATATTTGCTCACCACCACTCTCCTAAGTGGCGGAATGTAGATGCGATAGGCTTTGGACACCTCTGAGTATCCAACTAGAATCCCCTACTAGGTTGTGGGGTCTAGCTTTGTCCTCCTCTTTGAGGGGACATGCGAAAAGGTCAAGCACCCAAAGATCCTAATGTGCTCGACATCGGGCCTCCTACCAGTGAAGGCCTCCTCAAGGGTCATCTTCCCCAATATCTTGTGCGGGCTCCTGTACTGCAGGTAAACTGCAGTAGCACTCGCGTCTGCCCATAAGTACAAAGGCAAACTCCGATCGTGCAGCATGGATCTTATTGCACCAGTGATAGCCCGGTTCTTCCTCTCGGCAACCCCGTTCTGTTGGGGGTTGTATGGTACGGTCATATGTCTTCTAATGCCATGTTGGGCATAGAATTCTATGAAGTATTTGGAGGAATACTCACCTCTGTTATCCGACCATAAGACTTTGATCCTCTTTCCAGATTGGTTCTCCACAAGAGGTTTGAACTCTTGGAACCGTTTGAAGACCTCACTCTTGGCCTTCGAGAAATAGATCCAAGTCTTCCTTGAGTAGTCATCAATAAATGTGAGATAGCACTCACAACCACTCAAGGACTTCCGAGTCATGGGCCCACACACCTCCGTGTGTACTAAATCCAGTATCACAGCTAACCTAGTGTCACTGTTGGGGAACGAGGCCTTGGTAAACTTACCAAGCGCACACCCTCTGCAAACATCCCGATGCTCTGTACTGATCTGTGGCACTCCAGTCACAACCGCTCTCAATCCTCCGAGAGCTCCATGATGTAGGTGGGCCATCCTACGATGCCATAACTCACATGTTTGTCTACTGCTGTCGCTACTCACTGCCAATGCATGAAGAGGCTGAAAAAGCAATCTGAACAATTTCCTATCCCTCACTCCAATCACTTGTCCTGAGGCAAGCGAAGACCTGTGAGGATGAATGAGTACCTCAGTGCCTCTGAAAGTCACCTCAAGGCCTCTATCCTGGAGGATAGAAACTAAAATCAAATTCTTCTTCAGCCCAGGGACATAGATAACGTCCCTGAACGATATAGGTGGCATGTTATTGTTGGATTACTGAGAGCGGGGGTGAATCAGTAATAGCGTAATTATAATCCTTTTTCTTCAAATGTTATATCAATGTAGAATTATTATCCAATAATGAGCAGTAAGAAGTAGAATTATTATCCAATAATGAGCAGTAAGAAATAGACAATCACACACATACACAGTACACCAGTGTTTTACGTGGAAACCCAAATCGGGAGAAAACCACGGAATGTTTTTTCTTATATGTCTTGAAGAATTACATTCATTGGAAGCACCAACTTCCTTTGTTTTCCAGCTGCGACTGGAAGGAGGCTCCAACCCCCTAGTTTCTCAGGCTACAACCTGAGGGAAGCTCCAACTCCCCAAT
>JASDQU010103926.1:390820-414179 GCA_032191745.1 Picea mariana
TTAATTTGTGAGATGCAAATTAAAAGATAACTTTATGACTAAAGTGAGGGTGAGTGAAGAGACACCAAATCTCAGCCACCCATCTAATCTAATCTCAACCGTTAGATTAGAAAACCCCTCACCTTCCCTCATGAGGTCGACTTGGGCAAGAGGGTGCACCCATTCTTGGGTAGTTGAAGCATTCTTGTTGAGAGAACAAGAGAGAACAAGAGAGAGCAAGAGAGAGGTAGAGCTGAAGAAAAGAGACAACATTTGCTGAAGGAGAGAACGCATCCCAAGGCAAAGAGCAACACGGATTTCGAGGCAACAGACAACATTTAATGTGCACAAAAATCGAGGAGGACAATAGCTGCAATTTCTGAGAGTATTGGCACAGAAATCGAGGTAACTGCTGTAATAAAGTTTTGAGTGTATTTCCGTATAGTTCGTACAGTTTGGCACGAATTTTGAGGGCCGTACAACACGGTTTACAAGGAGTTGTTCATGCTGGGTTTTCTGTACAGTCTTAGTAGAGTTTTGGCATGAATTTCGAGACAATCCGTACAACATTAATTGCTGGGTCAGCCGTACAGTTGTACGGATTTCTGGTTCAGAAATCGAGGAGCAAAGCTACAGGAATGTCCAAATAAGTTTGTGTAAATTTCTGAAGATGAATATGCTGTAAAAGAAATTTCTTAGAAGCTCATAAATAATAAAAAGCCCTCTCTCACTGGTTTTCCCCTTGTGGGTTTTTCCAGGGTCGAAGTTAGACCGAAAATCTTTGTGTCTATATTTTCTGAGTTTTGCATACTGCTGATATTTTATTTCTGCGTTGAAAACGATGTTTAGAATCTTCATGTTTCAGTTCTGAAGTTTATTTTCTGTTAAGTTTGTATATGCTGAAACAGTGCTGGAACATATGCTGAAACAGTGCTGGAACATATGCTGAAACAGTGCTGAGACATGCTGAAACAATGCTGTAACATATGCTGAAACAGTGCTGAAACTGGGTTTGGCATTTAACTTTGGCTGAAAAATCAGCGAGACTGAAATTGGGTTGGGGTCTGAAATTTTTACAGGAAGGTCCCGCGGATCCATGTTGATTTGGAGTTCGGAGCTGTGCTAGTGTCGGTTTGTCTCTTAGTGCCCCTACCAAAAGTAGCACTGTGAAGAAGGAGGTGATCCGCCGAATAGGGTTTGATCTCGTGGGAGGCCGAAGAGTATGGACTCGGAACCTGACGACCACCTGTATGTATAAAGTTAAGCACCGCTAATCAAGATAGCTGAAAAAGCTAGTGAGGGTTTGAGCCCCCCCTGAATAAGAAATGAAACCGCCCCCTGATCTCGTAGTAGATGAGGCAGCAGAAGATGAAGTGCTCCTCAGTCTCGACCTCTTGTAGTTGGTTGAGGGAATCAATAGCTCGCTGCTAAATTAATCATTGTAGATGACTCATGATGATGAGATACATTTATTATATATTTGATGTAATTTTGTATTTATTAGTCTTGAATGGAGAATGATCAAGATTCAATATTGACATTGATGTATCATTTATTTGGCATCCACTACATCATATATATCGATGTTTTTTTCCTATTTATGTGCCAATGTGCTTATTTGATGTTTTCCTCTACGAACCTCTCCATCCTCACTAAATCTAGCCCTATCATAAAAATACATTGGGTTTAAAAAGTACCCAGCAGCATGTAAAGGGGAATGCAATTGCATGTCCCAATGCTCATCAATAATATCCCTAAGAGGAATATACTTGGCCTCCGCATACATACATCTTCTTTTGATGGCCTCCTTGGCGAGATCCATTGACTCATAAATGTAACCCATAGTGGGTTTTTCACCATCAACCATCCTGAAAGATCAAAGTGAATTGTCAAACATTTGATATTTGATATAAAGTTTAAACAAAATTTGAAAACGAAATGAAGTTTGACTTCGAAGTTGAACCAGTGAACATTGAAAAAGTTTAAGAATTAAGTACCTAAGCATTTTGACAAGTGACTCCGTCACAGCAATAATCTCTTCAGCATCTTTCCAAAAACCATCATTAAACACAAGAGCAACAATTTCAATGCCTTCAAGGGTTTTTCCATGTTTAGATGCCATCCACTCGGGTCCCAAAAGCATCCTATTGAGATTGACCTTTTGCTCAACCATGGATTGCAAAGAGATGAAATTTGTTGCAAATCTGGTCACTGCAGGAAAAACAAATTCCTTGCCTTTAGTGTAAATTCTCATGGCGTGGAGGACATTTGTGTCATTGTAAATATATTTGGTTATGGATTTCGTCTTATCCACAGCCCATCTTGTATCCAGGCAAGTTTACCAATGTCCTCAAGCATTAAATCTATGCAATGTGCAGCACAAGAGCTCCAAAATATGGTTGGGTGCCTAAGCTTAAAAAGTCTATCAGCAGCCATATAATTAGCTGCATGGTCGGCAACAATTTGTATAATATTTTCTTCTTCTACTTCTTGAACAATTTCCTCCATTTTGCAAATCAGTTGGGCACTCTTAACTTTGCCCGACGCATCCGCTGACATTGTTCCCTTTGGACAAGATACAAGGAATTTTATCAAATTTCTGTTCCTCTGATCTGCCCATCCATCACTCATGATGGTGCACCCTGTTTCTGCCCATGAGGAATGAAACTCAGCAAGTATAAGATTAATATCATTGATGCTTTTTAACAGCAAATCTGTCTGAAGGCTCTCAGATGTAGGGGCTTTGAACCCTGGACCTGCAATAGCAACTGCATCAATCATAGATTGCCAATAAGGGCTTTTGGCACAGTTGAAGGGGATGTCACTATAGTACCAAAAATTAGCAATGGCCTTTCTTGCTTGACTATGGACATTTTTTTCCAACCCATGCCATCCAAGCTAGGCTGGGCACTGGGTTGTAATCAACGGCCAATCTGGTTTTGTGTTTAACATCTTGGGGAACACTTTTGCGAGGGCCAATGTCATGGCTAGAAATCTTGGAAAGGTGATATTTGAATCTGAAAATGACACCATTACAGGGATCTTTGCAAAATTTACACAAAAGCTTAACTGAATCTGGAATCTTTTCTCACTAAGCCCAAGCAAAGTCCTTTGCCCTTCGCATTTTCATTGTTTGCTGCTCGCTCTGTTTATGCCCAAGGGTTTAAAGGCTTAAGCCCCCTAGGGTTTTAAAGGCTGCTGTATACGCTGCTGTTTAGGGCCTAGGCTGCAATGTGAATGAAGGCTAGGCTACGGCCTGTTTATAAACTTTTAACCCCTCCAAAAAATAAAATAACAAAACAAAATCTAAGTAACTCAAATAAAAACCCCTAAAAAATTCCTAAATAATAACCAGAAGTCAAGAAATTATGAAAAGAGCTGGTAGGGTTACCTCCAAAGTTGAAAAAGATGCCAAAACTGGCCTATAACAGTCACTTGCTAAGTAAAACCTTGCTGTTTTTGATGCCCAAGTTGTCCAGCAGCATCAGTGGATAGCTTTAGATGGATGAGTTTGTCCTCCTGTAGCACTGTTGGTCACTGTTCCTCACTTGGAGAGGAGAAACTAGCTCAAACAGACAGCAGAAAATGACAAAAAACCCAGGAAAAATCCCCTTTATACACAAACTGGGCCTGCAGAGGTTTAGCTTGCAATTTTTACTCACCAAGCCAATTCAAACTCACGATTTTGACTTGGTCAGCTGAGTCAAACTCGGTCAATGCGATTAAAACTCGGCCAGATTCCAATCACTATTTCTGTGTGCCGTTCTGAGTTAGAATCGCAATTTGGCAATGTAAATCACGATTCCTGTGACTATGATCTACATTCTTATTACTTTGTTTTCTTGTTCGTGCTTATTGTTTGGAATAGATTTAGGGTTTTCTTGCTCTTCAAATTTGTATTGTTCCTTTGGCTGTCCACATACATTAAGGGAAATGAATTAATCTAGAGATTGATTATAAACATGACCACTGGGGTTTTGAAACTCTTGGTCTAAAGTGGCATCAGTGTGAGAGTGATTGTAGCGTGACTTATTGATTTTCTTGCTGATCTTTGTTTGCTAGATCTAGGACTGTATATGCTCTATGTGTGCATTAGTGTGTGTTCTCATCTCTACCCCACATAATCTACTAAATATGAGAGACAAAACTGTTGTTGTGATTATCCCCTATTACAAATCATACCATGATACCACATAGTATTCTGACATACACTGCATATGTGATATTTTTCATGGTCTGAATGTCAAATGAATAAGTGAATATTTGTTTTTGGAGTTGGTGTCACATGGGTGCCAGTTTGGTTCAAGGAAGTCCAGACTCCAACCGTTCCTGAAACATGATACACAAATAGAAGTTAATTCATGCTTACGTGGTAAATGTTGTATTTGGAAGATTTGATGAAAAAGAAAAAGGTTTAATCAAATGAAGAAGGTGTCCCTGTTACAGACATTAGAATTTAGGACAGAGTCAGTGGCTCCTTTGGCGTTTGGGGATGTGGGGATTTATATAACTCCATGTCAGTTGGGTGCATTATAGGGTAATTTAGCTAAAACATGTACCTGCTAAAGTAGTATAAATACCCCAATTTCTCATTTTATCATCAATGTATAATTCATGTACCAGAAAAGAGCTACTAGTGCATTGTACTTGACTGTTTGAGCATCATTAAGAAGGGCAATTTGAGGTGACTAAGGTTGCATTCAGAAGGTATGATTGTGTGTGTCCCTGTTACAGACATTAGGACAGAGTCAGTGGCTCCCTTGGGGTTTGGGGGTGGCGGATTTATATAACTCCATGTCAGTTGGGTGCATTGTAGGTAATTTAGCTAAAACATGTACCTGGTAAAGTAGTATAAATACACCATTTCTCATCTTATCATCAATGCATAATTCAAGTGCCAGAACAGAGCTACTAGTGCATTGTACTTGACTGTTTGGGCATCATTAAGAAGGGCAATTTGAGGTGACTGAGGTTGCATTCGGAAGGTATGATTGTGCTGTGTAGGTTTTCTAACCAAATTTCGGTGGGCTATCGATCCCTATTACTTCTACAGCACCAGTAATCTGTATAATGTTTGAAAGGAAAAGGTGGGTGATTTGCATTTGAAGAACTGTGATATATTTGAGGGGCAACAATCTGGACTGGAGTTGCATCCCACTGGGATTTTGTTTGACAAAGTTTAGAAAATTTGTGCCTTGTGGTGAGACTTGGAAGTTTTCTGTTGCCTGTTCAGATTCAATGGTCATTTGGAGGGGTGGTCTGCAGTAGGGCAAAGCCAAAATGTGGAGTGGTGCCCAGACCAGAACCTTAACATTTCAGTTTTCGTTTGCATTTCAGTACGAGTTAGTCGTCATGAAGAGTGTGGTCTGAGTATTTTGGAAATTTACGTATTGTCTATAACTTTATTGTTAAGTTTGATTATCTTGTCTAATTTTAATGCCCTTGTTTATGACTGTGAACGTAATGATTATGTGGCATAATGCTGGTAAGCTTAGGACTACTCAGAATTTTATACGTTCTATGTGTTTATGCATCATAATATGCCATAGTTGAAATGCACTAGGGTGATCTATTAAATCTGGAATGCATTGTGGGCATGGGTGGTCAATCGGGTCCAACCTAATCACATCAATCACCTAGCTGGTGAAAATTGATACATCTCTATTATCTGCTTATTGGTATTTGTTTACATGACGTAAGTTTAACATTATTGTTGGAGTGCCTAGAGTGCATATTATGATTATTTCCTTGCCTGGATTTGCCGGGTTGGCTGTAATATAATCCTGGTTGATATCTGTTTCCTCTTAGCAATGATGCTTTCCAGGCTTTCTGTCTATTCATATAGGTGGCAGAAACTAAAGAGAGAGGCAAGCCTTGCAGGGTCGAGCAACAGTGGGTTTAAACTTTAAAATGCTTTTCGGTTTACTTCTAAATCAATCAAATACATATTGCTGACGTATAATTGGATGTTTACATGAGCATTGGGAACAAAATATGCTAAATAAACTCAAGTTTTGAGCATCCTTTAGTTTTTACATATCCTGCAGTCTTTAGCCATGGCCATTCTATTGCCATCTAGCATTCACTGTCTTTTCATAATTGAATCTTGCACAATGACGATGCTTGCTGACTTTTATATATTTATAATTTATTAACTGCAAAATTATACTGTGCTGCTTATTTTCTGCTGCATGTAGAACTGAAACTTTCTTACTCATGTTAAAAATTGTTTGTTCTCAGCACTTCAAAAGAGATATCAGATCTTGAGGGAGAACTCCTTTCAATTAGAAATTTGCTTTCTACTCAGGCTACACTAATTCATGGACTGGCAGAGGGTGTTCATATGGATTCGTTATCCAGTAATACTGGAGTTTCCTCAGTTCAGGACTCTTCTGTTTCTGAAGATCATGAACCTTCAGACTTAGAGAAATGGGCCCTTGACTTTCCTGATATTCTGGATGTTCTTTTAGCAGAACGAAGAGTGGATGAGACATTAACTGCACTAGATGAAGGTGAACAAGTGGCTGCGGAAGCACAACAGAAGGGGAGTTTGAATGCATCTGCATTCTCCTCATTGCAAAATACTATTTCTGATTGTAGAAGTCAGCTAGCTGAGCAGCTTGCTGAAGCTGCTCACCAACCATCAACTCGTGGCGCTGAACTTCGTGCAGCAATTTCTGCACTCAAAAGACTTGGTGATGGCCCTCGTGCACACACACTGCTACTTAATGCTCATTACCAACGTTTTCAGTACAATATGCAAAGTTTGCGGCCATCCAACACTTCATATGGTGGGGCATACACTGCAGCCCTTTCACAACTTGTCTTTTCTGCTATTGCACAAGCTGCAAGTGATTCTGTGGCTGTTTTTGGGGAGGAATCAGCTTATGCATCAGAGCTTGTAATGTGGTCTACCAAGCAGACTGAGGACTTCGCACTTCTTGTGAAGAGACATGCACTAGCTTCTTCAGCAGCTGCTGGAGGACTTCGGGCTGCTGCAGAATGTGTCCAAATAGCTTTAGGTCATTGCTCTTTGCTAGAAGCTCGGGGTCTGGCACTCTGTCCTGTTCTATTAAAACTGTTTAGACCCAGTGTAGAACAAGCATTGGAGGCCAATTTAAAACGAATTGAGGAGAGCACTGCTGCCCTTGCTGCTGCTGATGATTGGGTGCTAACTCATTCACCTGCTACTACACGATTATTCGGTCGAGCTTCAAATTCTTCGACTGGTGGTATTGGATTCCAGCTGAAGCTTTCAAGCAGTGCACACAGGTTCAATTCCATGGTTCAGGTGCAGTACTCAGTTATTCTTTGAAGTCTTTCCATCCAATAGTTGTGTTGCCTTTACACTTATTCAGGTGTATTTGTCGGTCAGGCTTAAATTTAAATAATTTACCAATAGCTGGAAGTATTGTTAGTCATTGACTGCTGACTCATCTTTATTAGAATGTTTCTTGTTTGTTTGTTTTATAAGCAAATTTCACCCAAGAACTTGAATTCCTAAAAATGCCTTTAAATCAGGTCAATTGGTTGAATAGTTAACTGTCACGTAGTTCTTATTCTCTAGTTTGTGAAGATCTCCAATAACAAATTCTAGCTATCAGTTTTAATTGTATTGAAAAATGTGGCAAACTGTAAACGTGGCGTTTCTTTCACCTTTTGAATTTAAGTAGCTTCAATATTTTGCAAAATGGTACTTCTAAGAAGTCATAATGATGGTCCTTAATAGCTACTCTATTTTTTTGGAAGTTGGTGGAGAATCCATTGCTTGTATATGATCACCTTTAGGAACAAAGTTGTTGTCTTGACTAATTTATTATTGTCTAATTTGTTGTTGTAAAGCTATCTAAAACAACATATGGTGGGCATTATGTGTTATTCCTTATTTCTCCTGAATTTTGTTTTCTCAGTCTAGCCAATACCATGCATCATTTATTGCCTAGTGTTTTCATATCAGTTAGTAATCTGTAAGAGTAATGCTTTCCCTTGAATTTCAACAAAGATACTCATGTATGCTATCATGATTTATGTCGTGTAAGATGTGCTGCTATTGAAGAACATTATTCTTGCAGGAGTTTTTTGAAGATGTAGCACCACTTTTAAGCATGCAACTTGGAGGACTAACCTTGGATGGTCTTGCACAAGTTTTCAATTCCTATGTTAGCTTGCTAATCAAGGCTTTGCCAGGTTCAATTGAGGAGGATGGCAGCATGGAGGTATCGGGGAATAAAATTGTAAGACTAGCTGAAACTGAGACCCAACAGATTGCTCTCCTAGGAAATGCAGCAGCACTAGCAGATGAATTGCTACCACGTGCTGCTTTAAAACTTGCCCCTCCCCACCAAGCTAGTGGAAAAGAAGATCCTTGGAAGAGATCCTCTGAAAGGCAGAACCGTCTTCCTGAGCAGAGAGATTGGAGACGGCGTTTGCAGCGGACTGTGGAGAGATTACGTGATAATTTCTGCAGGCAACATGCTCTAGATTTGATATTTACTGAAGATGGTGATACACAGTTAAGTGCAGAGATGTATATCAATTTGGATGACAACACTGACAATTCAGACTGGCATCAAGATCCTTTCCCTTCCTTGATATTTCAGGTATGTTTTCTTAGATTTTAAATGGCATGTGCATGTTGTAGGATTACTTATTGTTTGTCTTTCTGATTTCCTGCAATATTTCTTTAATTTGTGCATCAATGATCATTATGATTGAATATCATACTGATCCTACTTGTATTATACTAGACTGACTCCATCTCTAAGTCACAGGAAATGCTATTTTTCTTGAAATCAGGATTTTGTCAAACAAACTTAGCTCATAATAGAAATGTTCCAAGTCAAAATCAATACTACAGTAAGCTGTGATAAAACCTTACTTTATACAAAAGGAAAAACTCCGACTTCTCTGTTTTAGATAGGATAAGATAAGATAATTTTATTAATGTCCACAGGTCACCAAAAGAACAGGTCAATGGGACTAGAGAACACAAGTAGTGACAAACATAATGTGGGAATGCCAAGGCTGTCCTTGAAAGCTAAAATATAAAGAGATACAAGTGAAAATAACAGAAAAGAGAGTAAGAATGAGTAACCCAAGAGGGTAAACACTAGAAAATTGAGAGAACCACTAGACTGAATTAGATATAGAGGTAGATGTACAGGAGGGGGCAGCAGCATCTCCATCTGCTTCAATCACTAAGAGGGTACCAATGCAATGCTTGGTAAGGTCCTTCAGGGAGTGGCCAAGGAGAGGAATTCATTGTAGTGTTTGATGAGGCTTAGTCTAGCGAATATTATCTCTGTGTTTGACATGTGGTTGGACCTCTCTGACTCCTACTTGTGGCCATAATTCTTTTAATTGGGGGAAATTTGAAATTGCTACAGACAAATAATAAGAAAACTGAGACACAAATAGGAAGGAGTAAAACCATGTATCATGGAAGAAATAACCAGTAATCTAGGAAACATGACACATCTTCCTAGCCCTATGTGTCACATGTCCACGTGTCAGACACATGGATATATGGCTATTCTTGGATGTGCAGTTCACTTCAATTTATCTTATCCATTCTAGTTCAGTTCATCTTCATTTACTCTAGTTCAATTTGATCTCATATAGTTCAGTACATGGTGGGAGAGGGCGTTCCATTTGAGGGTTGACTTGAGTTAGGTTATCCATTTGTCATTATTCTTAAATGAAAACCGCTATTCCTGTTTTAGGGGTTGTACAAGGGGTCTCTATCTCATTGCTGTTAAGGTGCTTTGTATGATTGTAGTCTACTTTTTGTTGAGAAGACAATTTTCTAAAGCTGGTTGGTTGCTTATAGTTCATATCTGCAGCGTGGAAAAGTTTTTGATTTTTCTATAGAATGTAAGAATTTATATAAAATGTAAACTTCTATTCATGTTTTAGGAATCATACGTCGTGTGCCTATCTGATTGCTGCTTATAACTTCTTAGTTATACTTCTTTTTTCTGATCTTTAGGTTCTGGAATAGTTGAATTTATTTTGGATCAAATTTTCTCACCAGATAAGATAAGATAAAGATAATTTCATTTAGTGTCCGACAAATGACCACAGAAGTAGGTCAATGGGACTGAGAGATACATGCAGTGTGAATACAATGTAGGAGTGCAAAAGCAGCTCCTGGGTAATGTTGAAAGTAAGATAAAGACAGCAAAAGCAAAAGTGCATCCTAGATAACTGTCTCTATTGCCCAGAGTAAAGATAATCTGGACAATAGAGATGGCAGTGTTATAGTCATTAGTTTTCTGTTTGGGTACTAGAGACTAAACGGTTACTCTTTGTTTTCTTAGCCCAGTAATTATTTTTGACAAATACTGGATGAGGTACAAAGGTGAAATACAAAATATAGCTCTTTAAAACATTGAAGTGCTTTTATGCAGGAGCTATTTGCCAAATTGGACAGGTTGTTACACATTGCCACAGAGATGTTACCAGGCAGAGAAAGGGTCATCACATTATTCTTAATGAGGCTCACTGAGACAGTTATAATTTGGCTCTCTGATGACCAGACTTTCTGGGAGGACATTGAAGATGGTCCCAAGCCCTTGGGGCCTGTAGGTTTGCAGCAGGTACAGTGATTGTATTTGGGCATTGGAAATTTTTTGTAGTCATTCCGGGATATTGCACCATATATTGTCATTGACTTGATGTTTGCAATACTTTTGGGGTTCAGTTTGTGTTGGATATGCAGTTTGTTATTCAGTTTGCATCTCAAGGGCGCTACTTTTCAAGACACATGCATCAAGTAATTAAGGACATCATTCTGAGAGCCATGAATGCCTTTGCTAGCAGTGGGATGGATCCAAACAGGTATTCTTTGGCTGTATAGGTAGTTAAGGGTTTGTTTGGTTTACTTTATTTCTGATTCTTGCCTAAATTTCTCTAAACTGGTTTGTTTTTATCCTGAATCTGTCCATTCTACAGATTTTCTGGTGGTAATGTTTAGCAGTTACTCTCTTAAAAACATGAGAATGCTAATTTTCTTACACATTTGGACCACCACTGAGAGAACTGTTCAAACATTTCCAATTGCCGATTCTATTGTTTTGACATTTTGAAATTGTTTCCTTTCCTTGGAAGAAGTTCATTATTCATTTTGGTCTATCCTGTGTTGACTGTCTGACCTCTCCAGTGGCTGCCTCTCAGAAGAAGTGACCGAGTCTTTTGTTCTGCTTGTTTCTCCTGTCAATGTGTTGTCTGCTATTACATACTTTATAAACACAGAAGAGAAACAACAACTCACATTATTTGGAGCAAAATGGGGGATGGCATGCAGATATTCATTGGAAGTTTGTATCTTGCTCCACAGTTAATGGAGTACTCCCTTAATCCTTGTTGCTGATGTCAACCTGCATGGTCTGATGTTTTCAACATGAATTTAAGCACGCAATGACAGGCACTACATTAATAAAGCAGGGATATGCAGATGTTCATGGGAGTCACATATCTTGCCTAGTATTTTTAGTTTTTGTCTGAATGTTTGCACTTCAAGCTTTTGCTATGAGGAGGATCTTGGCTTCCTTTTGGGCTGCTATTTCAATCCCATAAAACAGACAAATTCCAACCTTCTGACATTTTGAGTAATCTGAAATGCTGTCTGTAGGTCACATTTGGGGTTTGATTGAGCACTTTTATCATTATACTCTGAGGTCATTGACATTAGATTCCGAAGACCACCTTCTTCTGTATAATGCTGGTCATTACCACAGTCCCTGGCCTTTAGATTAGTCATGCATATTTTTGGTTAGTGTATATATTAGTTTCATTTTACCTTTCTTCTTGTTACCAAAAATGTGAAATACCGAAGACACATTTCTGTACTTTTTGAAAATAACTTTTATATATAAAAAACCCTTTGAATATAAAGCTATCTGAAATGTGGGTTGTAGGCTTTTGTAATTAACAGGATTGGAGATGCATCAAACTTGGTTTTGTTTTGTTTTTTTGGTCCCACAGGAAAAAACAGAATTACATTCCTCATATGCTTTTTAGCATGTCTTGATATTATTATCATAGTCCCAATAGCAGCATCCAGAATACACTACTCATATAAACCCTCCCCATCAAGAGGAATCCTGTGCATATTGGCCTTCAAAAGGGTTTCCCAAAAAGACATATCCCCATACATTCCCCAAATATCCACAATACATTCCTAGAAAACACCCTAGTATCAGTCCCAAAAGACAATTAATTATAAACTGTTCATCCATATGCTGAGCTCACACAAGTGAACTTCTACTTCAATATACAAAAGCATTATGTCACCACATTTGAAAGCCATAAACAGTCCTAATGGACTGAGATTACCACAGAAATTTCAGGAGAAAGGAATATGATCATATTCAGAGGACTGGCCATCCTCAGATTCCCAAATACACCATTGACCAGCATCCAGCAAGAAAACAGCCTTGGATAATCCATCTGCCAATTCATTTTGTTCCCTGTAAACATGGAGAAGTATTTTGGATTTCTTTGATGATGGGCCTCAACAAGAAGTTTTCTAATGAAAATACCCCCCAAATCTAATTAATCACCACCAATGAGTCACCAAAGAATTGAATTTTAGGGACACCTTTTTCTGCTGCAAGCATAAGAATAAGCTTCAAATCCATAAGTTCTTCAAAGTTGTTAGAACCACTTGCAAGTCCACTTTAAACTTTAATACATGGGTGTCCCTCAAGAACATAACTCCACCTACTCGACTGACCTGTGGATCACCTTGAACAACACCATCAAAATAAGCCCAAGCTCCCAATCTATCGACTTCTTCCATATCAATTTGCCTTTGGGCCTTTTTATTTTTTATTTGTTTAAAACAGCTAAGAATATTCAGACTTTGAGATGCTAGAATTTAAGGGAAAACAGAAACAAAAATATCTTTTAACTTTTGTTTACTACTGTAGTTAGAATCAGCAATCAGCAATATCAATTTACAAATTCTGATGTAAATTCAATAACAGAAATAATTACTAAACATGAACAGATCTGATCATTAACAAAACTAGAAACAATTCTGAGCATTAACTTGAACAAAGAACACAATTAGCAAAAACAGATCTGAGCATTACCTTAGCCAAAAATAAAGAATAGATTTAC
Organism: Picea mariana; assembly: GCA_032191745.1. NCBI lineage: Eukaryota > Viridiplantae > Streptophyta > Pinopsida > Pinales > Pinaceae > Picea > Picea mariana. The sequence goes on from JASDQU010103926.1 coordinate 403,925, forward strand.
CTGATGTACTTATTGCTGTCCTCTTTTCTGTATGCTCAGAAAAAGCTATATGGTCATGGATCAAACCCTCAAGGGTAGATCTCCATCATGATCTTGTGGACAGATTTTGCCAATAAGACTTTAGGGTAAATATCAGAAAATTTAATCAGCAAGCTAAACTAGGCTGCGACAAGGACACTACTGTCCAAAAGAAAAGCCATGTACAACCTTAACAAAAACTGATCAAACCAAAACAGCAGGGGCAGCAAAGCTCAATACCACAGATCTCCCACTGTAACAAGGCTTATCACAGTCCCTAGCCAAACCCTTGACCACAAAGGTGTCCCCCTGAAGCCAACAAAGCTCTGATACCAAATGTAGGTTTTAACCTTGTACAATATTTTACTGCAAACAGATTTTTGCAGGAAGTGAATGTGCTAAGTACATCCATAAACCTTTGCATCGAAGTAGTGTAGTCATTTGATCTACCTAAGAATGATAATTGGCCCCATTTAGATAGGGTAGTAACTATTAATATTATGGTAGCTGCGGGAGGTATTTACCTCCACGTGTAACCCTGACAAGAATAGAATATTCTGGGAAGCAAGAAGAAACCCTAAAGCATTGAACATAACCCTAGAAGACAAGTCGGCTCAAGGAAATATTTAATATTAAGTATTTAGCCTCCAGAATGAGAAGTTGACCTAGACAGCTCAGGAAAAACAGTATAAATATAAGTAGCCAGACCTCATTTGGAATACACAGCTCGAAATTTCAGTTGGGAAGAAGTGCACATTGTAGAAACTGGGCAAGTGCGCAAGTCTGGGTAGTAGCTATAGCCGCAACTACTACAATCTGTATTCTTGGTTTAGGCTCGGACTTTCTATTGGTTATGGTTGGACTTTCTGATCAGTATTGCTTGGTGCATTAGCCTTGGTTGGCTATTGGTTTGCTTCCGGAATCATTCTCTGTCAAGGTTAAGGTGCTCGGGGGTGGCTTCGGTCTATGGTTGGGTGACAATATTGTTATATTGTCTATGGTTAAATGAGCATGTCCATTATTTCTAACAGGTTATGGGCCCATACTATCTTTGGACAATCTAACCGTTGCAAGATAGATTGGGAGGATTTGCTTAGTTGTAGTTGCAGTTGCAGCCAGTTTTTGCTGCAGCAACGAAACCCTAACCCTCTTGTTGAGGCACCTTAAGTGAAGAGATTGACCTAATTTTTGGATAGCCCAGTGCGCCCTAGCCTAGTGCACCTCCTGGTATTCTCAGCAAGCCAAGACGTCAAGTTTGAGTTTTTGGTCAAAGTCAAAGGTTGACCAAGTCAAAGCAGTTATGACTTACTCTATGAAGTCAGGAAACAAGTTAGAAGGGGCTTCTAACTTCAGAGCGTGGAAGACAAGGATTGACCTCATCCTTGCCAAGAATAAAGTGTTGGACACCGTGAAAGGAAAGATCGTGGAACCACAGTTTGAAGAAGGAAAAGAGAAGGAACCTCAGAATGTTGCAGTTATGGAGAAGTTCAAAGACAATGACATCAATGCCATGAGTATTATAGTGGACTCTATAAAAGACCACTTGATACCCTACATCTCCCATCTTGACTCATCTAAGAAGATGTATGATGCCCTAACAAATCTCTTCTCAGTCAGAAACATTGGACAAGTAATGAGTCTAAAGAATGAGCTCCGTGACATGAAAATCAATGATGATGACAGCATAACATCATACCTTGTGAGAATCTCTCAGCTAAGAGATCAACTACAAGCTATTGAAGAAATCATTTCAGAGAAGGAACTGGTAAATATAGTACTCAATGGTCTTCCCAAGACATGGGATGCATTTGCCGCAAGCATGAACACAAGGAAGGAGTATCCCATATTTGAAGAACTTTGGACTTGCTGTGCACAAGAACAATAAAGGATTAGTGCAAAAGAGTGTTAAGGTTTAAGCTATTATTAGGTTTCTTTTCAATTCACTAGATAACCATATCATAGATAGGATCACTGAGAAATACACAATCACAAGAGACACATCATTTATCCTGGGAAACCCTCATGAGGGAGAAAACCCAACAAAAACTTCCTTAATATAGATAGACAATACAATGCCAAGAGAATAAACCGAACAATACAGAAAGTCATCTCCCAAGAAGTGCGCCTCTCTCTCTCTCTTCTTCTCCAACTGTAGCTCCAAACTTGCGCTCTGATGAACAAGTGAGTGAATGAACAAATGAGGCATTGGTCTCTCTTATTTATACAATTTGGCAGGTGCTGAACCGAGGTGTCTTTTCACTGGCAGGGCCGACTTCTCAATCTGGGTGGTTATAACCACTTTAATATATTCTGGGGGTCGACTTCTTATTTAGCATATTACAATTAGTGTTTGACCAATCCGCAAAAGGGGATTTGGTCATTTACAATACCCGACATGATCAATCCACAAAAGGGGATTTGGTCATTTACAATACCTGACATGATCAATCCATAAAAGGGGATTTGGTCATTTACAATACCCGACATGTTCAATCCACAAAAGGGGATTGATCTTATGAATAATACATCAATAATAAATAAAATACTCTTTGCAGTTACAATATTTCAACACTCCCCCTTAACAAGAAGGGTATTCTACAACAAAATCGGAGAGAGAGGGCAACATCATCAACAACATCTTGGAACATTGACTAGCATATCTATAAATCATCGAAAGTTTTTCTCATCATCAATATCATCATTCACAATAGGGAGCTGGAGTAGCATCATCATCGTCATCAGCACGAGGCTAAGGTAACATCATCATCATATTTAGCGTGAGGCTAAAGTAACATCATCATCTTTTTTAGCATGAGGCTAAAGTAATATCATCAGTATCTTTAGCATGAGGCTAAAGTAACATCATCATCATCATCATCATCATCATCTTCAGCAAGAAGCTGAAGTGGCATCATCATCATCATCGTCTGCATCAACATGGATTAGTATAACACTAATACATCATCATCATCAATAACAACACAAGGCTGCTACAACATCAACAACAACAATATCACAGCACAAAGGCTGGATCATCATCAACATCAGCACTAGGCTGAGAGTCTTCAGCACGAAGCTGGCATCACAGCACGAAGCTGGCTACACAACATCACCAACGCGAAGCTGGCATCACAGTATGAGATCGGCAACACAACATCATCAGCATGAGGCTGGCATCACAACACGAGGCTGGCAACACATCATCACAGCACGAGGCTGGCACATCATCACAACACGAGGTTGACACATCATCACAACAATTAAGCTGGCATCACAACACTAGGCTGGCACATCATCACAACAATTAAGCTGGCACATCAACACAACAATTAAGCTGGCACATCATCACAATAATTAAGTTGGCACATCATCATTTTGTGGTACTGTGACAGTCCCTAAGGAGCTGCCCAGGAATCATAAGATTCTCTAGGATATAAAATCCTAACAGAGCTACCACGTGGTACTCTGACAGACCGCCCTTACTAATCTGTATGCTACTATGGTGGATGTGTTCCACTGGTTGTGACTATGTGTCACTGATTAAGTAGCTGTGTGCTACCTGGTGTGGTAGTGTACCACTGGATTGTAGTTGTGTACTACTATGGATAGACACAGTTGTGTTCTATTGATGACATTGTTCTGATTGCCATGTAGACTATCAGTAATGTTGAAAATGATTATCAGCTAGATGGATAGTCAGTGTGCTTGTAGACAGACATTCTCCAGGTAGAGAATGGTCCAGATAGAACAAATTGCTGGTGGACAGGTATTCTCTCTGTGGAGAATGGTCCAAGTTGACAATTTGTTGACATGTCATGGACTAGTATTTTCTAAGGCACAGATTGTGGCCCGATTAGGAAAATGGTTCAAGACCGATATTTTCTAAGGCATATAGGTTGAGACAGATCTCTATAACTTGATTAGAAAATAGTCCTAGATTGACATTCCTATAGGAATGGTCTCCGTAGTCCATGGCATAGCTTTTAACATCTGTTGGGATAGTCATTCTTCTAGGACGTATGTCCATATTAGAAGAATGGTCCTTGTATCACTCTGTGGAGTGAGTGATTTATTCAGCATCGTGCCTGATTACTCAGATAGAGTATGGCTTCGAGAGATGATGTAGTTGATGCTATCAGATGATAGTGATGATGGTGCTCGTGATTTAATCATGAGATAGTCTGTACGACTATGATGATGCTACCTATTGAATGGTATGTTTGTGCTCAAGACCATTACCTTCAATACCTCCCTAGCTAGGAGGGAGTGATGATATTATGGTAGTTGCGTGAGGTATTTACCTCCACGTGTAACCCTGGCGAAAATAGAATATTCCGGGAGCAAGAAGAAACCCTAAAGCATTGAACATAACCCTAGAAGACAAGTCGGCTCAAGGAAATATTTAATATTAAGTATTTAGCCTCCAGAATGAGAAGTCGGCCCAGACAGCTCAGGAAAAACAGTATAAATATAAGTAGCCAGACCTCATTTCGAATACACAACTCGAAATTTCAGCTGGGAAGAAGTGTGCACTGCAGAAACTGGGCAAGTGCGCAAGTCTGGGTAGTAGCTGCAGCCGCAATTACTACAATCTGTATTCTCGGTTTAGGCTCAGACTTTCTATTGGTTATGGTTGGATTTTTTGATCAGTCTTGCTTGGTGCATTAGCCTTGGCTGGCTATTGGTTTGCTTCCGGAATCATTCTTTGTCAACGTTAAGGTGCTCAGGGGTGGCTTCGGCCTATGGTTGGGTGACAATATTGTTATATTGTCTATGGTTAAACGAGCACATCCATTATTTCTAACAATAACCACTTTGAATCCATAGGCTCAACAACAACAAGATGACGACTCCCTATGGAATGAGGACTTCATAAATTTGCCTTATAGATCCAAATTGTACAAAAGTTAAAACCCTAGGAATGAAGGAACTAGCCTTAAATAGGGGTGAAAAGTGCCAAAGAATATCCTAGAAAGAAGGTACAACCCTAGATTAGGGTTTATAGCTCTAGAACCCCTAGAGAAACCCTAGAAGAGATTATCCATGAAAATATTAGTTTCGCACTATAACAAAGATGCCACTAGCCAATAGTTTTCAAAATAGCCAAAAGAATTGAGAGAGTAAGGTTCACACATGCTATGATACCATGTTGAGATTTGTAAGAGTCAACAAAAGAATCAATGGAACCAAATCTCATCCAGTTTGTAAAATAGCCTCCATACAAGTACACAAGAGAGATAGGTCTAGTGCATTAGAGAGAGTGCAAAAGCCAAGCACACATGCTGAAAATAAAAATACACAAGTGCACCCAAGAGAAAATGCCAATCACAAGAGAAAAATGCCAAAATTAAATGCCCTTGGCTTATAACACTTGGTATTTCAGATCAAGAAGATCACAAGATGAGATGATACAAATCAGAGCTTGAGTTGTGTCTTTATACACAACTTAAGTAAGGTGTCCCTTAAAGAGGGGGTTATGGGCCCACAAAATAAAGGGACACACCCCAAGAGGGTTATTGGGCCTACATATCAAGTTCGACTAGGTCTTAACCATAAACCTGATATACAATAAATGAAATAAAAGATGGGCTTAGCCATATTACAAGTACATAATTATACATATGAATGGGTCGTGGCCACATGTTTAGATTACACCAATAATTCCAACACAACCATGATGTGAAATAATATTTTGGTGTAAAGACATGCTAAGGCATGGAGTGGAGCATTTAGATTATCCCACCTTTTGATCACATGTTTACAGATATGATCATACAAGATCACATTTTTTGATTCATTAATGTCTTTGATCTAGCCTAGCATGTTGTTAAATTAAAATTTTGGTTTTATTTATGTATCTTGTATTTCCAACTTGTCTCTAGTGTATTTTTGTCTATCTTCCTTTGGTACTTTGGCAGAGGTTGTAATTCCTACATGCTTGGTTTCTTCACCTAGATGTAACCCGCAAAGATGCTTCCTCACATGGGTATATGAACCTATGCAAGTTGTTTTACAATGGGGCATGTAAATTTAGTGGTTCCACTCCCTTTCTCCCCGTCAAGCCTTGACACATACTTCCAAAAGGGTGTTAAACTATTTTTTGTTTTTATTTTCACGATCACTTACAAGCATCATCATCCCCTTCCACTTCTTCCTCCTCTCCATCGTATGGGCCATACTCACCATGAAGATTCTCATGTTCTTCCTCATTGGTATTGTCCGTCAACATCATTGTAATAAAAAACGGAAGCATACAATGCATACTCATCATGCTTTTTGAGAAAAATCTACAATAGGATGAGGGAGAAGAAGGAATGGGAAAGAGTAGGAGAAGAGGACATTGAACATTGAAAACATACAACACAAATGAAAAAAAGAAGCAAAAACGCACATAGAGCTTACCTCTTCAACTCTCTAACAATAGTTGAATGGTACTATGGTAGCCTTCAATCAACCCTCCAAGCTCTCACAAATTCGCTCCTCAACAACTAGCAAGAAGCCCAATCAAAACCCTAGCAAAGATGAGTGAAATGAGTGATGGAATTAGAGAAAATACAACGAATTAGGGTTTTAATCCATCCATAAACCCTAACAATGAGTTGTGGGGCCTATTGGGGCCTTCTCTCAGGCCCTACTTGAAATAAAAAATGGGAAAAACCCAAAAAATTGAAATTCCATGGGAGCTTTTTAAAGGGCGAGAGCGTTTTGGATTTGCATAGGGAGTGCTTTGAGTTCGCTGTGGATTTGAAGAGAAACGAGGTACTATCAGGCTGCTAAAACTGATTTGACTTTGATTAGATTTTAGCTCTAAGTTTGAACTTCCAAAACTGTCCTTTGCTGCCTTTTAGGACAACAAACTGTTTAGTCACTTTCTGCTGATAATTTTTGTGGTTAAGTGTCCTTTTGAGGTACTCTTGCAAGTGTTTTTCATACCAATGATTAGCACATACAATAATACTCAAAACACATAACACTCCTCTCAATCTTTACAACTCTAAATGACGATCTAACAATTCTAAGCATGCATGAAATTGACACATATGTTTTTGGTCAACATGACCTTGGGAAAACCCCCATGGGGAAAACCAGTTTGGAGTAGAGATGTATATAGAAGGCCTCAAAGAAAAATGTACAACACGGAAAACACATACAAGTGAACCTGGTACAATAGCAACCCTTCTCGGAAGCCTTGGAGTCCCTTGAAGATGTCCCTTCTAGCCTCTTGAAGCAAGGCACCCTTTGCCTTGGTGTGCCCCTCTTGCTTAGCTAGCCTTTTGGTCCTCTTCCCTTGTACGTTTGCCTTTGCTTGAACTTGATCCTTTCCCTTTGCCTTTACTTTTTCCCTTGGTCTTGCACCCCTTACACAAGAGTGCCTCCCTCCATAGCTGGTGCGCACTAAGCTCAAGTGCGCCCTTCCTCTAGCAAAAACACAAGCGTATTATGCGCCCTCCTCTCCTCTAGAGTGTGCCTATCCTCTACAACTGAGATTCCTCAACAAGGCGCTTCCTTCTCCTCAAGTTTGATGCGCCTCTCTCACAAAGTGCACCCCTCCATAAGCTTGTGCGCCCCTCCTCTTCAAGAATGCACCCCTACTCAAGATGATGCCCAAGCCTCCATGAATGACCCTCCATGCAAGCTAGCACTCAAACTAAGCATCTCCTCAAACCCCTGATCTCATGCGCTCTCTCCTCCTAAAGATGTGCGCCCAAGAGCTCTCCTTCTCCTCTCCTCTCAAGTCAAGAATGAATCTCATCTTTGCCGTATTACCTCCTTTAGCCTCTTTTTGGCCAAACCCTAAAAGATCAATGGCCTAGATCCAATCTAGCCAAGTCTAATCAATGGGTGAGATCTGTTGAGATTATGTACCTTGGGAGGTGTTCCCCATGTGTTTGTGTCTTCTAAACACATGTGGGAAGTACTATGTACTTTGTGCCTTGTACTTTATGTCTAATTTCACTTTGACTTAGGAGTTTTAAGTCAAAAGTGAAATTTTGTATTAATTCACTTTGTGGGTGAATTAGAGACAAAGTGAACTTAGGGAACTTAACCCAAAGTGGGTTTTTGAGTGAGATTCTTTTGGAGAGATCTCAACCTTTGATTAGATGGGAGATGGGATGATCTCAATCATCCATATCTTAGGTATCCTTATGGAGGTTCAAGAGGGGTGCAAAGGGAAAATGAGAGCTCATTCACTCATTTGCTCACTTGGAGAGATTGAGAGAGAGCTTGGAGATGAGGTTTGTTGCACGAGGTGAGGCTAGCTTGGGCGCATGCTTTCATGGAGAGAGCCTTCAAGCTTTGGGCCTTGTTTCTTTACTGAGGAGCTTCTAGTGTTGAGGAGGGCGCACTTGTTGAGGAGGGCGTATCAACAGTGGGGAGGACTTACACCTGTCAGATTGCAGTGGGATCAGTGTCAGAGGGAGGCCACACACCAATACCAGATTACCGTCGATGGGTTTTCCATTCAGATCTCACAGTTTGCATCTGCAGCAGATTCAGTGGATTTGGGAGCATTTATGAGGGGCGCACCTTCCTAGGGCGCACCTGGTTCATTGGACTTGTATTTCAGCTTGGATCAAGCTGCTATTGTATCAGGTTCATCTATATTTTGTACTTGCTGTATTCCACCATTTATTCTCCTCATATATAGACATATATTCCAAACTGGTTTTCCCCGAGGAGTTTTTATCTAGGGTCATGTTGACCAAAAATACCTATGTACAAATTTATGTGTGTTAGTCTTTTAGATCTACTTATTTTTAGCTGTAAAGATCTCTAGGTGTGTTACATTTATTTTGGTATGCATGTGCTAACCCTTGGTGACTAAAACTACATGCTAGAGCACCGAAATTGCAAATGTAACTGTAACAAATCAGCAAAAAGTGTTAATATTATGGTAGCTGCAGGAGGTATTTACCTCCACGTGTGAACCTGACGAGAATAGAAGACTCTGGAAAGCAAGAGAAAACCCTAATGAGTTGGCTAATAACCCTAGAAGTCTTGTCGGCTCAAGAAGATAACTTATATTAGGTTATTAGCTTCCAAGAGAAGAAGTCGGCCAGAAATAATAATAATATATTGAACAGACACATATCTAGAAGGAGAAGTCGGCCCCAACAAATCTGGCAGAACCAGTATAAATACAGGGCGCTAGTTCTCATTTGACACATCTCAGAATTGCAGACAACAACTGGTGCACACTATAGTTCCCAGTTTGGTGCGCACACGTGGAGGAGAGCTGCAGGTGCAGCTGCTGCAACTAGCAGTTTCAGTGTTGGCTTGGACTATCTCTTGGCTAGGTTTTGGACTATCTGATCGACTATTGTTGGTGCGCTATCCTTGGAGGAAGATGCGCTACACCTTGTTTGGCTATCTAGCCTAGGGTTTGCTTCCGGAGTAATTCTCAGTCAAGGTTAAGGTGCCCGGAGGGTGGCTTCGGCCTATGGTTGGGTGACGAGGGTATCGTCAATGGTAAAACGAGCACACAATCTTCTATATTCTAACAGGTTATGGGCCCACACCTCCTTCATTTAGTCTAAACGCTGGAAGGAAACATAGCCGCTAGGATATTGAGCTCGTTGAGGAACTGCCGCTAGGGTTACTAGCAGAAGCAACTTCCAAGACACTGCCGCTAGGGTTACTAGCAGGAGCAGTTGCAGAAACCCTAAACCTCTGGTTGAGGCACCTTAAGTGAATGGATTGACCTAATCTTCGGATAGATCAGTGCACTCCAGCCTAGCGCATCTCCTGGCACTCTCAAAAGGCCAAGACGTGAAGTTTGGATTTCTGGTCAAATCTAGGCTTTGACCAAGTCAAGCAAGCCATGACTAACTATATGAAGTCTGAGAACAAGTTAGATGGAGCCTCAAACTTCAGAGCGTGGAAGACAAGGATTGACCTCATCCTTGCCAAGAATAAAGTGCTGGATATCGTGAAAGGAAAGATCATGAAGCCAGAGTTTGAAGAAGGAAAAGAGAAGGAACCGCAGAACGTTGCAGCTATGGAGAAGTTCAAAGATGTTGACATCAATGCCATGAGTATCATAGTGGATTCCATAAAAGACCACTTGATACCCTACATCTCCCATCTTGACTCATCGAAGAAGATGTACGATGCCCTAACAAATCTCTTCTTAGTCAAGAACATTGGACAAGTTATGAGTCTGAAGAATGAGCTCCGTGACATGAAGATGAATGATGATGACAGCATAACATCATACTTTGTAAGAATCTCCCAT
>JASDQU010103926.1:441575-464995 GCA_032191745.1 Picea mariana
TAGTTGTGTCAAAGTGTTGGTTGAATATTATCCCCCCTATATTGTTTGTGGTTAGATATGAATTTTGTGAATAGGAGATGGCTTGATCATTTAGATCACATTCTTTGGAAATAGAGACGGCATATGAACACCAATCAAATATGTCTTGGCCTGAGGGTTCATCCCTTTCATAAAACCTACAGTAGATCTGCATGACTCTTCGAAATAAATTATTCTCAGATTCATTTTTGAGCCTATGTATTTCTGTCAGTTCATCAACGAGTTCATCATAAACATAATTTTCATGAGTAACAATAAACATTTCCATGAATTGTTTCCATATATGAATTGATTTTACTGGCAATGTATTAAACCAGGATTTAATTCACCCTTCAAATGTGAGGATGAATAGTCGACATGTTTTATTGTCTTGTATAATCTTAAGATTTTGTCAAGCGATGTCAAATTGTTGGAGATATGCGAATGCATATACATGTCCTTCACCATCGAATTTGGAATTTGACAAGAGATTAATTGTCTTGATTGAGATGGCCTCGGTGGGTCTTGGAAGACTCAAAGGGTCATCCCATACATAGGTACAAAGAGGANAGAGGTTCATCACATACCAGAATATGATCGTGATTTTCAGAAAGGGGATCGTTACATGGTTCACACTCCGGGGATATGGGGTCTAGGATTACTAATAAATATTCCACTATAGTTGTGTCAAAGTGTTGGTTGAATATTATCCCCCCTATATTGTTTGTGGTCAGATATGAATTTTGTGAATAGGAGATGGCTTGATCATTTAGATCACATTCTTTGGAAATAGAGACGACATATGAAAACCTATCAAATATGTCTTGGCCTGAGGGTTCATCCCTTTCAGGAAACCTACAGTAGATCCGCATGACTCTTCGAAATAAATTTTTCTCATATTCATTTTTGAGCCTATGTATTTCTACCAGTTCATCAACAATATCGTCATAAACATAATTTTCATGAGTAGCAATAAACATTTCCATGAATTGTTTCCATATATGAATTGATTTTATTGGCAATGTATTAAACCAGGATTTAATTCACCCTTCGAATGTGAGGATGAATAGTCGACATGTTTTATTGTCTTGTATAATCTTAAGATTTTGTCGAGTGATGTCAAATCGTTAGAGATGTGTGCATGCAGATACATGTCCTTCACCATCGAATTTGGAATTTGACAAGAGATTAATTGTCTTGATTGAGATGGCCTCGGTGGGTCTTGGAAGACTCAAAGGGTCATCCCATACATAGGTACAAAGAGGAGCCATAAGTTGGTTAAGAGTTAAATGAAATGACTCCACATGGGCAGGCTTGTCATCCGGCCCTCCTTTTAGCGCCAATTCTGTTAACGGGTCCAAATTTTCCCAACAGCAGTAAGGGGTTCTCCTAGGTAAGAAGCCCCAATTATAACTCTCACTATTTGGAAAAGGGAACCCATTGAGATTCTCACCTATCAGCCATTGTTGTTTTGGTTCTACCGGTTGTGTCCCGGTCTACCGATGAGGGTGAGTGATGGGTGGTTGTGAAAACGGAAGATGTAGATGAAGACTATCTAAATGAAAGCCTAATATAATTGTAATCTAACCTATCCTATCTAGGAGAGAATTAACGTAAGTGAATGAGCTATGGAATGAAACTAACTCTACCAGTAGCTTCACCCAAATATCTAAAATGAAGAAATAAATTCAGATAACACGTGGACATGAATATATAACCAGAATAGTCTAAGTCACTATATCACATACATTAATAGCTCATTCGCTCAGGACATGTAATATAAGAAAGAATGACAAAATTGTAAGAAGACATATATTGAATCAGAATAGTCCATAAATAAACATGCTCTTACAACTCATGTGAACAACGAAAATTTTGCTTGAAATAGTTCGCAACAAAAAAACAACACAAGAAAGTCCTTTTCTCAGTCAAAAGTTGGCCATGATGGCTTCTTTGTATTAACAGTTTCAACAATAGTACATGAAAACTCTTAGGACAACTCTCTAGTTTTAGTTGACACTATATCCCAAAGTAGTCAGAGGTGTACAATGTTTGAAGAGCCAAAAGCCCCTTTCTTTGGGTTCTATTCTAATATTTATTGAGGTTCAATAAAGTCTTTGGCCTTTCATCTCCCTCGGTGACCTTTTGTCTTCCAGCATTTGTCCTCATCCTCTTTGTAATGATGAGAAATAAGGACAATGGTTACATTTCAAATTTTTCTCCTAGCGCTAGTGGGTCGACATGGATTTTTTCCATATGTGTCTTGCACATCATGAAGACTGGCTTTGGGTGTGGGGGCATCTTCGTCATACTAAGTTTGACAGTCGATCGTCATGGAGTTTCTAGATCCCTACTTCATACATTTTCCTAATACTTTATTTGTTTCTCCTCCATCACTGCTACATCTTTTGTTATCATTCCTTCATCATCTTTAGCTATAGATTTCATCATGAGAATACAAAGTGAAATCCTCCTTCGCTCAGTACCTAAAAACATTCAACATACAATAGATGAGAGTAACTTCAAATAAACTATCAAGAATAATCATTTGAATGCAAATAAATGGGGGATAAAATAATTTAAATATCATTTATAAACTTTCCTCGGTTCGATTCATGGTTCCTATGCTTGCGGTTGAGTTATGGTGTGCTTCGAGATTGTCAACAAGGTTTCAGATATTAATACAAAACTAAGTATACCATAGGTTAAGAATTTCTCAAATAATATAACTAGAAAGTTGTATATATCAAAGACACCTTTCAAATGGTATAAATAATGCACAAAATAGATACCTAAGTCAAAAGTTATGGCCATTTTATGAAATGTGGTTTTCTTGTGTTCGGAGGAGTTAGCACTAACTCCTCCGATTTGCTTGGAGGATTTAGCACTAACTCCTCTGATTTTCTCGGAGGAGTTAGTACTAACTCCTCCTACCTGGAATATGTGTACCATGAATTAGAAATTTCTCAAATAACATAACTAGAAAGTTGTAGATCTGGGAAATACCTTTCCAACAGTATAAAGTATTCACAAAACGAACACCCAAGTAAAACGTTACGTCCATTTTACAAAAGGTGGTTTTCTTGTGTTCGGAGGAGTTTGAACTAACTCCTCCAAGCTAAAATAAATCCTCCCACCTGGAATAAGTGTAATATTCATTAGGAATTTCTCAAATCACATAGCTAGAAAGTTGCATATCTCAGAAATACCTTTCCAACGGTATAACGAAGTCGCAAAAAAGACACCCGATTCGAACGTTATGGTTGATTTACAAGACGAAGTTCTCTTATGTTTGGAGGAGTTTGAACTAACTCCTTCGAACTGCTTGGAGGAGTTTGGACTAACTCCTTTGATCTCCTCGAAGGAGTTTGGACTAACTCCTCTGAGTTGCTTGAAGGAGTTTAAACTAACCCCTTTGAGCTGCTCAAAGGAGTTTGAACTAACTCCTCTAAACTGTTTGGAGGAGTTTGAACTAACTCCTCCGACCTGTTTAGAGGAGTTTGAACTAAATCCTATGAATTGTTCAAAAGAGTTTGAAGAGTTTGAACTAACTCCTCCGACCTGTTCGGAGGAGTTTTAACTAACTCCTTCGATATATATCAAAGGAAATGAAGGGAAATATTATGAATCACTTTGGAGGATTCAATGGGAACTTCTCCTTTCTGGGAAAGAAAAATCAGAAAAAAATACAAGTGTCGAACTAGTAAGAGATAATGAGAGCTTGAGTTCAAAAACCCATAAAATTCCTAATACGATGCCTGATTGAGGTGTCATTTTTTGCAACGTGGAGAACACAGAGAAATGATTCTATCAAGATAACTGAACATGTTGTTCCATCATTTGAGTAGATCCATTTCTAGTGATGGCCACAACTATCGAGGCTTTCCTAGCGGGAAATCCTAGACGATCGTTTTGGCACTTTCGAACCTCATATTTTGATTTTGTCAGTTGCATTGGAATATTAATGGTAGGAATCAAACAATTAACTTATTTCGGGGATGAAAAAATCACTTGACGGACGCCAAAAAATTGCACCCAGAGGAATTTTTTAATGAAATTTTGGGTCCTGTGTTCTTTGTTTATTCATCCAAATTTAATTTCGTCAGTTGCTTGGTCATATGTGATGTATAGGCTCTTGATCCATCCATTAATACTAAGTTTATTCATTAAAATCACAAATTTATAAATCCACCAAAACTGCCAACTGACGTATAGTGCGTTGAGCACTGTCTAGGAGCTGAAAGGACCAAATTTCTCCCAAAGTGCATTTCACAACCAACGGGAGACCTGTAGGTGTTATGATTAACCCATCTGATGCTAGGATAATATTCCACAATGAATATTTAGTTGTAACGTTAAGAAATGTAAAAATGAACAAGCTATTGCCATGTGCACGAAGAAGGCCACTAGGAACACAAAAACTTGATTATGATTGTGATTTGAAGAGAATCAGGTGAGATAGGAAATTACTTACCAACTATCTAGATAGGCATGGAGAGTTTAATCATTGGAAATGTCAGGAGATTGACTGATGAACTCAACAAGAAGGGATCTGAGCTGGGAGGGAGATGAGATAAGCCTCAAGGAGAAAGTGGGATACGCTGACCTGATCAACATTGGATAGAGGAAGTGGATTGTCCTTGATGTGCTCAACGACGATGAGGGGTCGAAATATTTCCATTGATGCATTTGTGAAAGGAGAGGGAAACGTTTCAATGGGTAGCGTGTCAGGAAGAAGAGGTTAACCTCATCAATAAGCAATGTAATGAAGCAAAAGGGAAAGAGCGTCATTGTTATGTGAAGAAACGGTGTGAGTAGAAGTGAGTCAGTTGATGAAAGGAATGCATGCAATGAATATAATAATGTGACCAATATCGATGGGATGACATTGATCATACAAATTTCACCCACGATGAAGATGTGAGTCAGTGAGGTTTGGCATAAGCGTGATTGTGTGTTAGCCAAGTTAAAAAGGAGGTGGATGATGTACTGTCAAGAAAATCAATGGAGTGTCAACATAGAGGTGAAATAAAGGATGTGTGCTTCAATGCGCTATGTGTCAGTGCAAGAAGAAGTAACTTGCAGAAGTGTGGATTTTCAGGTAGAAGTGATCCGAGGAGGAACTAGATATGATAAGGTGAGGTAGGGTGAGGAGAAATTAAGCGTAGCTATTTTCATGAGAGAGAGAGTGAGAGGGTTTCGATTGGAAGAATTAAAGGGGCCCCAATTTATTTTCTTGGATAGAGGCTAAGACAATAAAATTGGGAGGTTGTTGTAGGGGCACAACAAAGACTAACTAGTTTTTCTATCTCGTCGCAACCCAGATATGGCCCTAATGGTGTTCCCATGCCATATGGTTACCTCCAGTATCCACAAGCCAGCTGACAACTTCCATTCTTGGCTAAGTTATATATGCTTTATCTATCATGTTTGAAAAACAATCCCATTCAGCATGCCTTGTTTTGGCCCACCATCCCTACCAAATTACCGTCTAAAATCCTAAAATTCAACGAAAAACCTGGGGAAGATCCTAACAATCATGTTATGACTTTCCACTTATGGTGTTCTTCCAACTCTTTGATGGATGATTCCATCCGTCTTAGACTTTTTCAAAGAAGACTTACAGCTGCAGTAGTGAAATGGTACATTGAGTTGTCACATAAATCCTTTGTCGACTTTAATTCTCTTTCCATGGCCTTTCTGACACATTTAAGTTTCCTATACAGTATGATACCAGTACAGAGATTTTCACCACTCCAAAAATCCTCTTCCACCCACATATCTTATCACATTCATGAGTGGATACGATGGAGATGGTTGATTAAAGCTCCAATTCCAGACCAACACCTCACAGATCGATTTACAAAGTCTCTTTTACCTCCCATTTCCCATGAGGTTGCTATGGGAAACTTTATTACTAAGGAGCAGGCTAGCATCCGTGTGTAGTATTTTAACTAGGTGTATTTTCATAATGACACACTTCATGATCTAATCCCTAACGCTCCTCATCCATCGAACAATTTGTCAAGACCTGCTTCGGAACCAAGTTTTGTTTCAAACACCATAACTACTTCTACTCCTACTCAAACCTCTGAGGTGAATGCAACCCAATCCACTTCATCTCAGTAGCCAGGAGGTAAAATGAAAAACAAGGGCAAATCCAAAAAATCTTATGATGAACAAATAATACAAAGACTATTGATACTCAACCGAATAGGAAGGTTACATTTCCTTGCATGATCTGTGAGGTAGAACACTACACAAAATATTTCCCTCATCATGAGGTTGTCATTAAATTTCTGAAGGGTACCTCCCAACCAGTTCAGCTACAACATATGGTTGCACAAAACCCTTCCCTTCTGTAAGGGGGAAATGCATGTCATTCCCATTATGGGGATGCTTCCACGAGTTCCTATAAGATGTACATGTTTAAGGCAGTTAATGTAATGACTCAAGAAAATAATTATGACACTCCTCCAGGTGATCAGAATAAAGGAAAGGTTGTAGATCATCCCTCCACATCCACTCCTCCTCCATCTTCCAATCCTCTTTATATTGATAATCCAATCTTTGAAGCATTGTTGCACCATCCCAAGAGCGCAATTCAAAAAGAGACATTTAATCCAAATGTTTGTGCTTCCAAAAACTACAACATTGTTGAATATTTGACACAGGCACCTTGTGTTATGTCAACCCGCAAAGTTCTACAGCAATGTCCAAGTCAATGTAGAACCCTGTTGTCGTCCATTGGAGCTATGGATCCCGAGGAATCAAATCTGATTACATTTAATATGGATTATTTTAAGGAGAGGCTCTCCCACCACTTATCATTCCAAATTCAAATTTTGGTTGGTGGAAAGAGAATCCATCACACTGTTTTGGATGAGGGAGCCTCCACCTGTGTCATTTATTTTCCTTGTTGGAGATCCCTTGGTTCTGCTAAAAATAGCTAGTCCCCTACCACCATGAAAGTGTTTGATGGACGTGGTTTCAAACCTCACAGACTCTTGCAATATTCCACTATGACATTTAAGGGTAAGATTGTTTCGGTCGATATCGAAGTGGTTGACACACCCTTGGATTATAATTTGTTACTTGTTCGTAGTTGGTTCTATGTGATGGATGTCGTTGCATCTTTGTTTTTTCGTATCTTACATCTTCCCCATCAAGGAAAAATTTTCACTATTGACCAACTTGACTATACAACTCCATATCTCCATGATGTTGCAGCGAATAATGTCCCTTTTCTAGGACAGAAAAGTTTTGAGAGTGTAGGAGTAGGTCTCCTTAAGAATTCTTTGTTCATGGGGGTTTCTCCTCCCACCCCGTAGGTTTCCATGTTAAATATGATTTTGACTCAGGTGCGACAATACTTAGAATTATTTGATCCTTTGGTAGTACCTAGTCTCAATGAGCATAGTTCTTTTCCTATGTTAAGCTCATTAAAAAATGAAACAGACGCTTACGAGTATAGTTCTATTCCTATTCCAATATCGTTAAAAAATGAAACAAACACTTATGAGAATAGTTCATCATCTCCATCAATCTCGTTAAAAAATGAAACAGACCCCCCTCCATTAGAATCAAGTCTCACTTTGGATCGAGTACTTGAACCTTCTTTTCCTCCACCTAGTGAAAATGTTCCTATTCGTAACCAGACACCTAAATGAGGAAATAAGAAGAGTCACTAGAGGAAAAAGTTCTTGGGGGATAGGTCTCTAGCCTCTAGACATCATGTTGGAGCGAAGCCACTAGCTTCTACCCAAGAATATGGGGGTAAAATACCTCTAGAGAGACATGCTACTAGGTGTGATCCTCTCTTGGGGGTCGTTCCCATTGTAACGTAGTAGTTTTTTCTAGAACGAACTTAGCATTTGTTATTTCCCATGCTCGTAAATACATGAGAATAGGTTATTGAGCTTAGTCTTTTTTCTTTCTCATGCTCGTTAATACATGAGAATAGGTTTTCGAATATAGTTTTATCTATTTTTTAGACTTGTAAAAGATATATGAAAAAGGAACTCTTTAGAGTCTCCTTTAAGCTCTTTTCAGACTCCCTAAACATTAAAGGATTGTCGAGTGATATTTCTTCCTTTCACACTCATTAAAAGGTTTGAAAGGGTTTCTTTTGAGTGGTATTTGATCTCTTTTTCGACCTCATGAGATGAATTACGAAAAAGGACTACTCTAATCAAGCATGATTACAAGAGTTCTCCCTTGTATTGTTTTACACATTTTTTGGGCTAGGGAGACTAAATTTATGAAAAAGTCATCCATGGAGTCGTCTTTAAGTTCTTTTCAGACTCTCTAAATGTGACAAACCACCAATTTTATCTTCTTTGGGCTCATAAAACTATGCATCGAAGGGCCTATGTGAGTAAAGTCTCTAGGACCCATACAGGACCGAACCCCTCCTTCTTTAGGTACGCTAAACATATGACGAAGAACTCATCCAAAGGATGAGCTATACCAAGCATATGTTATCCTCCTCAAGCTCATTAAAAAAGAAAGAGGTACTCATCTATTTGGATGGGGTAAAATTGAAGGAAGTGGGTCATGTTTTTTGGAATCCTTTATGGCATCTATTGTCGCCCTTGAACATGGCACCTATTTGTGTATCATGTTATAGTCGGGTAATTTTCTTGTCTCCGAGTTATACCAATTCCATGTGTCGTTATAGTTTTTTTTCTAGTCGAAGAGATCTCTTATTTCCTTCACATTATGTTCTTATTACTCGACAATTCAATGCTTCCAGATGAGTTGTTGTTCCTCATAATGTTCAAGGGAATTTTCACTTCAAACCATCCATCTACAGTATTACTAGTTTCCATTCCTTGTTTCAGTCCATACTCATTTTATTCACCATCTCACATCACTTTCCTATGTCAATTTCATGTCAATGATGGGGGATACATCTAGGCCCTCCTTCAACAAGTCTTTTCCTATCGAATTCAGCACAGTATCCTGGAAATATACTTGGAAACCAGTTAGTACCTTAGGACCTGCATGTCTCAATGGAAAGCCTTCTCACTTCCTATAGTAGGTTTACATAATTGACCTATGATCGAATGATTCCATGAATGTTTGACCTCAAATCATTTATTCACATTCATTAGAATTCACTAGGGTACCTTGTGATTAATTGTCATCATTGGTGATTTCCCTCAAAATTGTTAACGGTATACATCAATGATCGATAATCAAGTGGTTCCTACCATGTTTGACATCAAATCATCTATTCACATGGATAGAGTCATACCACATCAGGATCAGGATGAAGAACTTGGGTTGGGTGCTCACTATGTTATGTTCTTTGCCTAGGATGTGGTGAAGATCATTTGAGCATGTAAAATATTTTAATACAATCACCATGCTAGAAATCTTACTGATATATATAATGTCACATAGATCCACATTGTATTGATATGTGGCTATGTTTTGTCATCACGTAGCTGCACTGTGTATTTCTCATGTCTGTGATTACTTAATTTCATGGAGGTATGGATCCACATTGTATCTCTCGTGGCCATATCCTTAGTCAATATTCTCATGGATATGTAGTGTATTGATTGTTGGTCATGCTTCGAGTCATATCATGTTCCGAGCATAGGTATTCCTGCTTTAGAAATGGAACACACTTGTATACGGACTTATGATTGTTTGCAAGTTCTTCCAGGTTCTCCTACTCTAACACCCTTGCATTCAAGAATTTTTAAAGTGTTTTGGCCATCAATTTCTCTTATGACCTCACACTTTAGGGAGCATTTGTTACACACCAAAATTTCACACTTGAGTTTTGCACCGTAAGTGTCGCAAGTGTCGCAAAGTGACATATGCACCTTGTTAAGTGTCACATGTATTGTTGCAAGTATTATATGCACCTTACCAAGTGTCGCATTCATTTTTATAAGTGTCGCACAACCTTTACACCATGAAAGAACATTTGTCACAATCCCTAGTCAGTGTGGAGGAGAAATATATCATATGAAGGTCAAAATACTATGTGCACATGAATTATTCATTATTATTCATAAAATGGAAATTAATTTAGTGTGAGAATCCACCTCACATTTAGTTTCCTAATATTAAGGAGAAGTTGAGAATCTCATGGATGGTTGAGAGATTTTCTCAAACCAAAATCCTAATTTGGTGGATMYTAAGAGATATTTCCTCCTTAAAATCCTTGAGAGATATTTTCTCCCTAAAATCCTTGAGAGATATTTCCTCCTTAAAATCCTTGAGAGATATTTTCTCCCTAAAATCCTTGAGAGATATTTTTTCCCTAAAAATATTGGAGATCCCAATTTAATGGATCTAGTGATTGATCTTCTTCATGGTGGTTAAGCCTCTAAATTATATGTAATGAGGGATTTCCATGGTGAAGTGGAGGAAAGATTTGAGGTATCAAACCTTTGATCCTGGGGAAAGAATTCAGCATTTTGATTTCATCATTTGTGCAAGGGGATAGACGAGGAGAGCTTGGAGAGGTTGTTGTTGCATCAACCATGGTATGTAAGTATCTCTTTTTGGATTTCCAATTAATATATACTTGGCCTATTTGCTTCAATTTTATCTCTTGCTACATTTTTTTGTTTGTTGTTGCTTTAATCTTCGTAGATAGACTTGTCTTATATAATCTTGTAGAGTAGGAGATAGTTGTTTTTCTTTGATGTCCATTGCAGATATCAATTTGTAATAGGGAGCTTGGAGATCAATCCCATGGATTGGAAGTAGTGAGGACAAATGTCAAAACAGGTTCATCATATCCTTTCTCTCCTTCTCATTCAGATTGGTTAAGAAACGTTTAAAGAGATGTTAGTTTCCACTTGTACTGTTTCTGTCTTGGTATAGGGGTCTAGTAATCCAAGGTAATTTTCACATCTCTGTAGGGGAAACATTCCTTAACAGGGTTGTCAGGCCCATAAGAATTTCTCTCCAGGTGAGAGAACTACTAGGAACTGATTTCCTAAGGTGCCAAGTTGTAGCTATAGGACTCTGAGACTTCCTTTTTGGCCTATTGTTGAAGCTCTAGAAGGGAAGTGGGGTAGCCGAAGGACTATTGAGAATAGAAGGGGCACACTTTCTGGGGTGGGACATGCATGTGGGGAATGAGGGACTGTAGTCTATATTCTTGAGTTAGCACCTGCGTCTATGTATTTTTGGTTGTTGGCATACCTTAGCCTGGCTTAGGAATCCTTTTCCCTGGTGGAGTTTTAGCCCCATCTCAGGGGTGGCTTGCTGCTGAGATTTTATGAGTGGTAAAGTCTATGGATGGGAGGAAAATTTGAGGTATGTACGTAGTTGGTGATTTTGAAATAAAAGAAAAGTGTATTCTATGTATTTTATTTAATTATTGTGTGATTAAATGTATATTCAGTTATGGGTTTTTCTTGTGTTATTATTATGCATGTTTATATGTATTATGGGTTATATAATTCTGTGCATATGTAAATTAATGGTATCAGAGCTATATTTGGATATTTTGATGTAACAAGGATGTTACAATGTGGTAATAGGACTAAGCTTGATCTGGATTATTTTTTAGAACAAAATGAAAGCAGATATATTACAATGAAATACACATAAATATTTCCAGAAACAGAGAAATACAGTAATACATGATTTCTATTAATGAAAGAAATGTATAGAGATTGTGAAAATACAGACTAAATGAACTTGCTAGAATGGTGGAAGCTTATCTCTGAGAAGAGATGTGACGACTACACTCATTTGAAATAATATGATTTTTACAATAAGGCTCAAAAGGCTTTTTTAACATAAGTAAAATCCAAAACCCTAACCCTAGAAGTTGAAAATACAAAAGGTTTGCGAGCCTCGATGGGCGTAGTTGATACGTCAACTTCCTAGGGGCATAACGTTTGCATACAATATATGTTTGGGGCACTCAATACACCATTGGAAAGGTCTAGTCTAGAAGAACACATTCTGACTGGCCCAAGCCAATGCCTTTGATAGTTGTTTGGGCTCAAAATCCCCAAAAAACATTGTTTAGGGCCTCAAAACGGCCCCAGAAGTTTGGGACCCAAAAAACTGCCGAACAACTGCTTTGGTGGAAAACTCTATTTTGAGCCAGTGGAATAGGTGGGTGGCCATCAATATACCTCTGTATCAATCCTCCCCCCTTAGGAAGAAATGGTTCCCATTGTGTCAAGTTCCTATGGGATATTTTGTTGAACCTTGGTGAGTTTCTTTCCCTATTGGAGAAGTTGTGTTTCTTAGCTTGTTGAAGGCTATCATGAACATGTTGTTGGCGGGGTTGAATCTGTTCAACCAACCTATTGTATCTTGTATTGAATGGGCAGCGTTTAGGCACCCTCGTAGGTGAATAAACAATATATTATTTCTCTTCTACAATCTGCTTCTGCTGGATAGAAAGGTCTTGGGCCAAGGTTGTAGTGGTTGCAGTGTCCTTATGTTTACTTTTTGAATAGATTGTGAAGAGGATGAATTTTTCAGTATGAGAGATTACCTTGCGGCACTGTTTTGGTGGGAAAGTATTCGAAACTATCTCTGGTATCCTGTAGAGATGACCCCTAGAGTAAAAATGACACTACGGGGTCAAGACTCATAAACAACATGAGGTTTCCACATATATGGTTGGCCCAAAAGAACGTCACAGACACCAAGAGGGGAAATATCACACAACACCTCATCCTTGAAGGGATTGATGTCATAAGAAAAGAGGAACTATTGTCTGACACGAAGATCTCATCCCTGGCAAAGCCACCCGGTGTTGTATGGTTGTAGGTGTGGTGTTGTTAATAATCCCAACTGTTTGACGACCTCTGCTGAGATGAGGTTCTTCTGGATTCCTCTATCAACAATGAAATGAAATGGGGTCCCTTTCACTCACATATGTGAATGGAAGAGGCACTCCCCCTCTTCAGGATCTGTTGTTTCTTCTGGTTGGATCGTTGTGGTTGCGATAGTGGTAGTGGGGTCTTATTCGATGATATGTCTCCTTCCATTATTTTCTGAATCAGATCTTGAATTAGAGTTCGAATCTTTTTCTTTGATCTAGGATACCAACGATTGTTTTGAGTGACATTCATTGGTGTGGTGCCAAGGGATTTTGTGGAATTCGCACGACTTTCCAGTGTCCTTCTTCGTCTTCCCATTACCCTTCTTTTGTTTTGGATTGGACTGGTTGTCTTGAGGTTGGTTGTTTTGTGAGTTAGGGTCATCTTTACCATATTTCGATTGTTGTGGATTTGCATACTCGAACTCCCATTTGCTTTGGTTCTTAAATTTATACTCTATCTTGACAGCATATCGATAAGCGGCTCCCAGTGATGAGATATCTAGAAACTCCATCTCAACTTGGATGTACCGGTGTAGAGCCCTGTAGTATTTCAGAACCAAATTCCACTCAGAATATTTGATACCCATCTTGGTGCACATGGTATGGAAGGTGTTTGTGGACTCTGGCACTGCTTGGTCCCTCTCTTGACGTAGTGTGGTCCATCTCATGTACTGGTCTTCATAGTTTCCAATAGGGTAATATTGTTCCTTGACATCATCTATGAAAGATTCCCAAGTGAGTTCGGCCTTAACACCTGAGACTCCTTTATGGAATTTTTATCATAGTAATTTTCCCACCAATTTTTGACATGGGGGAGAGCCTTAAGGAGCGTGAAGGTGATATTTTCCTTGTCAGAAAAATTATGCACAGAGAAATAACCTTCCAGCAGGTTTAACGATTTTTCCAGAGCATCTGCTTCTATTTGACCTTGAAGTATGGGAATACCAAAATTGACTTGTACCTTGAAAGGAGTGGTGCCTCCAAAGTGGTTGCTTGATGAAGACGTCTCGTTTGTTATTGGCAAGCGTCGAAGGATTTGGGAAAAATTATCTATCATTTCATCCCTCTATCGCATGATAGTTTGCTCAAGCAACATATTAATAGAATCTTTTGCTCCATCATTTCTCTTTTCTCCCACCATGGAGGGCTTCTTGGGCATGCGAGAGAAATTGTCCTCAAGAGAGACAAGCTCGAGACCCAATTTTCTATATTTGGACCTCGTTGGGGACATGCACTGAAAAATGACCAAGAGCATCATGCTTTGATACCACTAATCCATATTATTTTTTAGAATGAAATGAAAGCAAATATATTACAATGAAATACACATAAATATTTCCAGAAACAGATAAATACATTAATGCATGATTTCTATTAATGAAAGAAATGTATAGAGACTGCAAAAATACAGAGTGAATGAACTCACTAGAATGGTGGAAGCTTATCTCTGAGAAGAGATGTGACGGATATGCTCATTCACAATAATATGATTGTTAAAATAAGGCTCCAAAGGAGTTTTTAACATAAGGAAAATTTAAAAACCTAAACCTGGAATATGAAAAGCCAAAAGGTTTGCGAGCCCTGATGGAGGTAGTTTATACATCAACTTCTCAGGGGCGTAACTTTTGCATACGATCTCTATTTGGGGTGCTCGATACACCGTTGGAAAGATGTAGCCTAGAAGAACACATTAAAATTTGCCTAGGCCAATGACCTTGGTAGTCTCCTCAGCCTGAGATCCCCAAAAAACATCGTTTAGGGCCTCAAAACGGCCTCGAAAGTTTGGGACCCGAAAAACTGTCAAAAAACTGTCAAGGTTGAAAACTCTATTTTGAGCTAGTGGAATAGGTGGGTGGACACCGATATCCATCTAGATAAAATATAGGCATTTGGGTACATTACATCACCAGATTCTAAATCAAAAAAAACTTGGCAAGGACAAATATATAAAAATATAAACAAGTGTTGATGGGTGTCCTAGATGGGATACTTTTTCATTCTTTAGGTATGTTTGTCACTTGATTCATTATTTGTTCTTATCTTCAATTAGTGGAACAATCTATAGACTCAGACCAAACATCATGTTTATTCAACCTAATCATTATCATTAAGTTGTTCCCCTTATTGTATTTGACATAATCAACCCTAAAATTAATCATAACCTTGTAGTAATCAAACCAATATAAGATAATTATTCTTATATCACCTGTTGGCACAGAGGGTAGACCCAGGGTTTGGCTCCAAGAGTGCACCAACAAGCCCTAGCTACTGGCCCTTTTGACAACACCTGTGAGGCAGATGCAGTCTCACCCGAATCATTTATGAGGGGGTTGCAAGACAGAGATGTCTACAACCAAAGGGAATATCAAGTGGATCGAATATAACAACACAATAATCATATATCAAGTATCTTCTTATATCTACTCCACGCAGTTATCTATTAGATCTAACACAATAATTCATTAACAATATATCCAATGACAAAGAATGGAGCATCAATCACACATGACACAAGATATATGTGGTTCACCCTCTCTCTAGGGCTATGTCTACAGAACTGTGCTTTATAATGTATTAAGATGAAGCATACAGTTCTTATTTGTTCTCTCAGCTAGCAGATCTTATTTCTTCTCCTCTTTGTCTCCCCCCTTCCCGTGCACCCAGCTACAAGACTTGACCTTCGCACCAAACTGAAGATCTTACAATACCAGAAGGCTCTCACACTTATCACTTCTCTCTCACACAACAATAATCACTCATATCAACAATACAACTAGATCAAACCCCCTTTCCTCATCTAGGTTCTTATTTATACATTACAATATCTCATTGACAACCTTAGGTCGAAACCTAGGTGTCAAAA
The DNA here is from genome assembly GCA_032191745.1 of Picea mariana. Lineage (NCBI taxonomy): Eukaryota > Viridiplantae > Streptophyta > Pinopsida > Pinales > Pinaceae > Picea > Picea mariana. The sequence goes on from JASDQU010103926.1 coordinate 457,280, forward strand.
ACCTAGATACCAAAACCCTAGGTCAACTTGACCCACGTTTTCAGGGCTTTGCCAACCTGTCTTTCCTTCCTTCTCACGCGGTGTTCCAAAGCATCCAATGGTGGATTTTTCTGCTTGTTGAGTTTTCCAAAATCTGTCTTCCTTGTTGATCTATCATCCTCGATCTCCTCGTCCAATGGCTTTCTTTTCCTTACTTCGCTCCATCTTTTATGTTCTTTTTCTCACTTCAAACCAGTAACAGTCACTGTGTCTCCCGTGCAGTTCACATTTTTCCTTTTCTTCCTTGATCTTCGCTTTCTTCCATAACCAAGGGCCAACAAGCCCCCAACACTCACCTGTGACTCGTCCCGAGGCACTTCATATCTGATCCTATTGTTTTTCTTCGACTTCAGACTACGCAGTGCAACCTTTTCTTTATTCTTTATGCCTCCTCTCCTTCCTTGTGCTGACTGTCTTTTCGGTGTCTGGTACCTAGTTTCAACTGCACCTAGTACCTAGACCCTTTTCCTCATGCTTTTACTGAGAGCTACAGGGTAGTTGGTTGTCATAGTACAACTTCAATCGTCTCCCATTAACCAAACCTTCCTCCATTCTCTAGTCAAAGTCTTCAGTTGCACAGCTCCTCCCTCTGTAACGTAGGCGATCGCATACAACCCGAGCCAATGCGTTCTGAACTTCCCAGGGTGCTTCATGAACTTATTGTCATATACCAATACCAAATCACCTTGCTTAAATGCCTTCTTTTTGATGTGTTTGTCATTATAGGCCTTCTCTCTTTCCTTCTGAACCTCCTGATGGAATCTTGCAATAAATCTATCTTCTTTGAGTTCGATCAACTGTCAAAGCCTCTCTCAAATAACGCCAGTGTCATCCATGTCAGTGAAGGCAGCAATTCTTAAGCTTGGTACCAATTATTCCATTGGGACACCAACTTCGAGACCATACACCAACTTAAAATGGGTCTGCATTGTTAGCTTCTTAGAAGTGGTTGTGTAGGCCCATAGTACTATTGGTACTCTTAAATCTCAGTCATCCTTGTTCACACTGCAGATCTTCGTCAGTGTTGTCTCCAAGATCTTGTTGAATGCTTCCACTGTCCCATTTTCTTGTGGATGGTAAGGCGTGCTCTTCTGATGGTGGACTGAAAATTCCTCAGTCAGGGCTTCAATTGTTTTATTTGTGAAATGTGTACCTTGATCACTCATAAGGATTTTTGGGCATCCAAACCTGGTTATGATGTCATCAAATATGAATCACGCAGTTGTAGTTGCACTACAGTCCTTAACTTCTCTTTCTTCAGCCCATCTGGTCAAGTACTTTATTGCAGTAATGATGTAACTTGCTCCTGTGCGCTTCCCTGGTGGGTTTATAGGTCCCACCAAGTCAATGGCCCATTTCTCAAATGCTTGTAGGGTCAACTGTAGTGCTAAGGGAATTTCATCTCTTCTAGGCGGTTTCCCAACTCTTTGGCATACATCGCAGGCTCTGTAATATTCTTTAGCATCTCTGTGTAAGGTAGGCCACCAAAGGCCAGCTCTAAGAACCTTTTACGTAGTTTCTTTCCCTTCATAATGTCCTCCTGCAACGCCTTCATGAGCTTTAGTGAGGATCATCGATCGTTCTACCTCCATAACACATCTCCTCAGTATCTCGTCAGGTCCCATCTTGTATAGTTGTCCAGCTATAAGTGAAAAGTTTGCAGCGCACACTACTAGTTGTTTCTTTTGTGGAATTGTATACTCACTGGGTTCCATTCTTGTTGACAGGAACTGGACTATCTCTGCGAAGTAGTCATCAATTTTTCTAATGGCCAATAACTATGCATTCGGTAGTGTATCCTCCAAACTGGTCAGCTCTTCGCCATGTTCCAACCTCGACAAGTGGTCAGGACCTTTGTTCATTCTTCTTGGCTTAACCACAATTTCAAAATCATATTCCTGAAATAGCAGAATCCATTTTCATATTCTCCCCCCCAACACTGGCTTGTTGACTAGGTATTTCAGCACGGAGTGATCAGTAAACATTTTAAAGTGTCCTCCCAACAAGTAGTGGTGAAATTTATGCAACGCATACACCATGGATAATCCTTCTCTCTCGGTGGTGGTGTAGTTAATTTCATCTATGGATAGTTTCCTGCTAGCAAAATCTAACTTATGGTCGATGTCCCTTATTCTTGGTTGTGCTAACACAACTCCCAATGCAATGGATGATGCATCGACATGCACATGAAATTCCTTGCTCCAATCTAGAAAAACCAGAATAGGCGCAGTAACCATCTTTTGTTTCAGTGTGTCGAAGCTCTGTTGGCATTCTTATGTCCAACTAAACTGACAGTCTTTCTTCAAGAGATTCTCCATAGGTGTTGTAATCTGGGCTTACCCTTTGATGAAATTCCTGTAATATCAAGTATGTTCCAACGCAGTGCGTAGTTTTTTGATTGAAGTAGGAGGTGGTAGATCAATGATAATGGCAATTTTATATGCATCTACCAGCAATCCCTGCTTGCATACAATATGACCTAATAGCACTCCAAATGGGGAGAAGAAGATGCACTTCTTCATATTCAAAGAAATTTGACACTACCTGCATTTGTCCAACATTATCCTTAGACATTCAATATGATTTTTTAATAAACTAAAAACAGTCCAATTATCAAAATATGCTTCTAGAAATTTATGCAAAAACTTCTTGAATGCTTCGACCACCACCCGGGAAAAGATGGCTAGGGAATTCTTCAACCCAAATGGCATGATTGTATACTGGTAGGATCCCCATTCTATTGCAAACGTGGTCTTATGGCGTTCCTCCTTGGCAATATGGATCTTATGGTATCCTGAAAATCCATCTGTAAAAGAATATACCTCCTGGCCTCCCATGTTATATAACACTTTGTCAGTGACTGGTGTAGGGAAGGGGTCATGCAAACAAGCATCGTTTAGCTTCCTGAGATCTACGCAGATCCTGATCTCTCCTGTCTTCTTTTCTTGCACCACCATAGGGCTAATCCACTCTGACTTTTCAACAGGTTCTATGATCCCTGCTTCCATCATTTTGTCGAGCTCAATCTTCACTTTCTCCTTATATTTAGGGTTCAATCTGTAGGGTCTCTGTTTGATTAGTTTTGCATCTGGTTTCAAAGGGATCCTCATCTCTCCCATAGACCCTTTGATTCCCTTCATATCAATGAACTTGGTCGAAAACAAGTCCTGATATTAGTGCAGTAATTCTGTGATCTTGTCAATGGTAGCAGCATCCCAATAATCTCCCACATTGGCAAGCTTCAGTGTCTCCTCTGTTCCAATATTGAATTTTTTAATATTGATTGTTTGTCCAATGAATGGTACCTCAACTCCTGGTCCTTCCACATCTATTTGGCCTTCTATTTTGGTGATGTTTACCTTTCTGGGATCATCATCTTCAACAGCATTGATGTTGTAAAAGCCTTGCACTTTCTAGAGAGGCACAGTCCATTCGTCCTCTTCTTGTTCCAAAGGGAGGCTAGATGCCTCCTCAAATACCTTCTATCTCACAATCTGTAATGCTTGATATACTGAAGGATATTGACTTTCAAGTAGGAAGGTAGTTACAAAATTCTAAGTCATACCTTCCCAATCTATCGTGATGAGGTGCAGCTCCGCTTGAAGGTACCAGTNTGTTAATCAATTTGTGCATCCACTGCTCTCGAAGAATGTCACTCCATGCCTCTTCATAGCTTCTCACATGGTCCTTTGGGCAGCTTTGACATGTGTACCTTACTTCGCAGCTTTCTGCTTGTGCTGAGAACCACGCTGTCATCAAAGTACGACATTGTATCTAGTCTATGATATTTCTTTTGTGTCCCCCACCATCTTGTTGGTGTTGATTTCAAGGCCTCGTCCATTGCTAGCAATATTTGTTGCATGGGTACACTTGCTTCAAAGTCTAATAGGAAGGCTTCTAAAGGATTCAAACCATCAAATGTGGGTAATTTACTTACTATTGTGTCGATCCAGTGAACTTCTTTGGTTAATATAGCACATATCCTTGTAGATACTTCATACATCTGGTTCTTCCAGTTCTCCAATGCTTCTTCTGAATATGATGAACACGCAATGTCACTTCGCCAGCTTTGGTTATCATCCATCGTAGGATTAATGTAATCCTTATGTCTGGTTGTTAGTTTGTATATGTTTTCCAATTCATATGCACGGTCTTCTTCTCTGATGGGATCTGTGTATCGCTGACCTTCATCTAGATCTAAGGGTTCAATGACCCTAAGGCCATCTCTTTAAAATGTCATACGTCTTTTCTTTAAATCAACCACAGTGTAATTATCGAAGGCCCAATCAATTCCTAACAGCGCAGGGTAAGGAAAATTGTCATCAACTATCTCAATTACCTCAAAGTCTACAAATGTTATGACTCCGTCGATGTCCACAAGGACATGCTCCAATCGTTCAAAGGGTCTTACAGCTTATTGATTAGCCATCCTAAGCCTGATCGGGGAATAGATCAACTTCAGTTTTCACATCAGTGCCCAGGTTTTCTTCGTCATGGCATTGACCTTCAACCCTAAGTCAAGGACCATATAGTCTATGTCATATTCTCCTATTTGAGCATTCAAGTGTAATTCCTTATTTTTCCTTCTCCTTTTAGAGACTTGGTGTACTTCCCTAATCAGTAAGGGGTCTATCTTTCCTAGCTCATACTGTCTGATTAAGCTTTGTAGCTCTTGTACAGTGCGTTCATCCTAAATAAACTTAATGCAAGTATAGAAAAATTCCATGAGCTTTCTTACCTCTTTTCCTTCTTTTGGCGAAGAAGACTGATCAAATGCCAGAGGCATTCCATATTCTCTTACTTCTGGTTTTTTTTTTTATGAAGAACCTTGGTCTACTTTGAACTCTTTTCTCGCCTCCTCAAATATTTGTCTTTCTTTCTTTGCATCAAAAGTTTGGATCTTCTCTGTAGCTTTCCTTATTCATGAGTCTTTTGTAGTCTTCCCTTGGGTCAGTCTATCCTCTCCTGTAGCAGCACCTCCTCGATTGATAATAGAGACTCTAGGGTTTTCTCCGCGAGGTTGATCATATATCAATTGCACTTGTGGATTCTATTGAGGTCCTCGTCTTTCCTTAATCTTAGTTAGCAACACAGGACATTCCTCAAAAACATGCTCAAAGGAGTTGCAATAGCTGCAAGTGGTACAAGGGTTCTGACAGTCCCTTGCCAAGTGTCCTAGCTATGCACAGTTATAATAGTGTCCTAGTTGTGCACAGTTATAATAGATTATCTATCCTCAACCTTAGCCCATACCTCCTCCTCCTCTGAATCCTCTGAATCCACCGTGAGGATTGAAGTTTCCTCTCCCCAGAGAATTATACTACGTAATGTTTCCTTCTTGCTGTACTTCGCCTTGAATTTTGTATATGTCTCTTGATATTTCATGCATGAGGTCATAATCCCTACAATCCCTATCATCATGCCCTACTAACTTACAGAACATGCAATACAAATTTGTGGGTGTCTAAACGTATTTTTTCATGTAATAGCACTCACCAGGGCAATGTCTATTTCGGCATACTTCACACCAGGGTAGTGTGACTTGCTTCAAAGGGCTCGGAGCTCCAGAGGCCAAGTATTCATGAAATAGGGGATAGTTCTCTTTGTCATGGCCTTCTCATTTGCATCTGAAACACCATATGTCTTCTCTTTTTTCTTTCCCCTTGTCTTTCTTCATGTCTTCAACCTGTAGAGACAAACTAGTTAGCTGACTCAATATTTGACTCATACTTGAGCTGGATTCTCCCATAGGGGCTGATTCGAGATTCATGGCGATCTCCAACGCCTCAGCCTGCGAAGAAATCTTCTACTGCATCATAAGAACTCTGAGGTTTGGTAAGAGGGCAGAAATGAACCATTCCTTGTTTTTTTCATCTGGGATCTAGAAAGTCGATCGACCTGTTAAGGTCTTGAATCTCTGATCGAACTCCCAAACGGGTTCGGCTACCTTCTGCTTGATCTCTTTCAGCTCTGTAATACATTGTGACTCTGATTTAGGCTTCTTAAACTCTGCAATCAACACATTCTTGACCTCATTCAATGGCTTAGGTTGCACAAGTCCTTGTACAAGCTTCATGTATTAGCTTAGCGCGCGATCCCTCAGAGTGGTACTAAACTGAGTTCTTTTAACATCTTCATCAGTGGAATTATTAATATTCCACACAGATTCACATAGGAACCAATGTTGGTTAGGGTCTTCAGATCCATCTCCCCTAAAGATAGGGAGCCTCATCTCATCTTCCATAGATCTTCCTAGGTTTCCTAGGTTTCTTGTCTGAGTATATGTTGAACTACTAGTGACAGTGCTCTGAACTCTTTGGTGACTCTGATTACTCTGATTGCTTAATGATGTTGAATAAATAGGAGGAATAATAGTACTTACTTCAATATCCTGCGTAGTTCTTGAAGTTTCTGGCTCATCCCAGCAAAGTTCTTCAGCTTCCCCTTCCTCTGTCCTAGTGGGTTATGAACGTTCTTTGTCCGTTAGATCTGCCTCTTCTCCACTATAGAAAACCTCGTCCCCTTAGTTCTTCTTAAACAGGTTCAAAAGATGGACTTCTCTGAACACTCTCCCACTGCATGTATGTCCAGCTTCTGTGTCATTTTCATTGTTTGAATTCTTGAACATTGGCCTCTTCAAATCCGACCAATCTATTGTATCTTCAAGATGTTCTTCTCATGCAATAGCATCCTGATTCTCAACTTCAGAAAATGTAAAAATTTCCCTCTGGGTCCCTTAAAGAAATATCTCTTGTCTTGGCTATATGACTCTACTCTATCAACAACAAACTCGGTGATGTGCCCTCCAACGGTGCTATCGAACCAGTGATCTATTGCTCGTGACATGGCATTATCGACTCTCTTGACCTTCTGGATCAGCGTCTATGTCCAAACCACTGGAGGTCTATATCTGATCTCAAATTGGGTATTTGATGTTGGCCCTGGGTTATGGAAGGAAGCGAATTACAAGGAAGAAAAGGTAAAAAGCGAGCTTCATGGAAGACACAATGGTTGTCACTGGGTCGAAGTGAGAAAAATAGCAGAAAAAATGGAGTGAAGTGCGGAAAACAAAGTCCTTGGATGAGGAGATCGAGGATGATAGATCAGCAAGGAAGTTGGATCGAGGACCACTCAGAAAGAGGAAAAAGCCACCGTTGGATTCTCTGGAGCACCGCGCGAGAAGGAAGGAAAAACAGGCTGGCGAAGCCCAGAAAAAGTGGGTCAAGTTGACCTAGGGTTTTGGCACCTAGGTTTCCGCCTAAGGTTGTTGTTGAGGNAAAGAAGATCTGCTAGCTGAGAGCGCAGACAAGAAATATATGCTTTACCTTAATAAATCATAAGCACAGTTTTGTGGACGTATCCCTAGAGAGAAGGTGAACCATGTATATCTTGTGTTGTGTGTGATTGTTTCTTTGATCTATGTCACTTTTATATTGTTATTTTCATTGCTATGTTAGATCAGATCTATAGCTACATAGGATAGATCTAACATGATGAGTGTTAGATGCATATTGAGTTGATGTTGTATTGGATCCACTTGATATTCCCCTGGTTGTAGACATCTTTGTCCTGCAACCCCCTCTTAGTTGCTTCGGGTGAGACTTCATCTGCTTCACAGGTGTTGCCGAAAGGGCCAATAGCTAGGGATTTGTTGGTGTTCTCTTGGAGTGAACCCTG
>JASDQU010103926.1:468745-493401 GCA_032191745.1 Picea mariana
AAAACAACCCCTATCAACTAGTACCTTCAAGCAGAGTTGCACCTCATCACTGCAGATTGGGAAGGTATGATTCAAAATTTTGTAAGCACCTTTTTATTTGAAAGTGAATATCCTTCAGTAGACCAAGAATTATAGATTGTGAGACAGAAGCTATTCAAAGAGACATCTAGCCTCCCTATGGAACAAGAAGAGGACGAATGGACTACACCTCTCCAAAAATTTGCGAGTTGCTACAACATCAATGTTGACGACGATGATGATCTCAGGAAGGTAAACATCATTGAGACAAAAGGCCAAAGAGATGTGGAAGGACCAGGAGTTAAGCTACCATTTATTGGGTAGCCCATCAAGATCAAAAAGTTCAACCTTGGAACAGAAGAGACATTGAAGCTTGCCAATGTCGGAGATTACTGGGATTTAAGAGTACCTGCAGTACTCTGGGCCTATAGAACCACTTGCAAGAAATTAACAATGCAGACCCCTTTCAAGTTGGTTTATGGTCTTGAAGTTGTTGTCCCGATGGAATATTTGGTCCCAAGCCTAAGAATTGTTGCATTTACAGACATGGATGACATTGGCATTGTTCGCGAGAGGCTTGCACAGTTGGTTGAACTGGAAGAAGACAGATTCATTGTCGGGTTTCATTAGCAAGTTCAGAAGGAACGAGAGAAGGCATACCATGACAAGCACATTAAGAGGAAGGCATTCAAGCAAGGTGACTTAGTACTATTGTATGATAGTAAATTCTTGAAACACCCTGGGAAGTTCAGAATGCATTGGCTCGGACCATATGAGATCGCCTATGTTACAGAAGGAGGAGTTGTGCAGCTGAAGACATTGAATGGAGAGTGGACGAAAGGATTGGTGAATGGGAGTCGGATGAAGTTGCATTATGACAACCAACTGCCTCACGGCTCTAAGTAAAAACATGAGGACAAGGTTCCAGGTACCAGGTGTTGTTGAAACTGGGTACCAGACACAGCAAAGACAGTTTACACAAGGAGGTAAAGGAGGCATAAAGCAGAAAGCAAGGGTTGCACTACGTAGTCCAAAGTCGAAGCTAAATAGAAGGATCAGATCTGAAGTGCCTCGGGACGAGTCACATGTGAGTGTTGGGGGCCTGTTGGCCCTGGGTTATGGAAGGAAGTGAATTTCAAGGAAGAAAAGATAAAAAGCGAGCTTTGCGGAAGACACAATGGCTGTCACCGGGTTGAAGTGAGAAAAAGAGCAGAAAAGATGGAGCGAAGTGCAGAAAAGCAAGTAGTTGGACGAGGAGATCGAGGATGATAGATCATCAAGGAAGATGGATCGAGGACCACTCGAAAAGAGGAAAAAGCCACAGTTGGATGCTTTGGAGCACCACGCAAGAAGGAAGGAAAAACAAGCTGGCGAAGCCTAGAAAAAGTGGTTCAAGTTGACCTAGGGTTTTAGACACCTAGGGTTTTGGCACCTAGGTTTCAGCCTAAGGTTGTCGTTGAGGTATTGTAATGTATAAATAAAGGTCAAGAGGACCTGGGTTGGGTTGGTCATTGGGTATTGGTATGTCATTGTTGTTGTTCTAGCTCTATTTTTGTGTGAGAGATTATTGTATTGAGAGAGAGAGCCTTCTGGTATTGTAAGATCTTCAGTTGTGTGTGAAGATCAAGTCCTGCAGCTAGGTGCATAGGAAGGGGGAGAGGAAGAGAGAGAGAAGAAAGAAGATCTACTAGCTGAGAGCGCAGATAAGAATTGTATGCTTTACCTTAATAAATCATAAGCACAATTATGTGGACGTAGCCCTAGAGAGAGGGTGAACCACGTATATCTTGTGTTGTGTGTGATTGTTGCTTTGATCTTTGTCATTGTTATATTGTCATTTCCATTATTGTGTTAGATCAAATCTATAGCTATGCAGGATAGATATAGCTTGATGAGTGTTAGATGCATATTGATTTGATGTTGTACTAGATCCACTTGATATTCCCCTGGTTGTAGAAATCTCTATCCTGCAACCCCCTCTTAGTTTCTTCGGGTGAGATTGCATCTGCTTCGCAGGTGTTGCCAAAAGGGCCAGTAGCTAGGGATTTTTTGGTGCACTCTTGGAGTAAACCCTGGGTCTGCCCCTCTTCCAACATCTGCTAACCTAGCTAACCACTCATATAGCTCATGATGGATTCCCCCGAAGAAAATCTCATGTATATCGGTGAAGATATATCTTCCTAGCCAATCCTCTGTACTAAGATTAGGGTTCTTGTTTTGGGCTCAGCGTTGTCCTTCTCTTGATCCTCTATCCACTTTTGAATCTATGTCTTTGATGGGAACCACCTTGAAATTCCCTCAGGAATATTCCTATCCCGACAAAGGAACCATTTGTTGGCACAAGGGGCAGACCCAGGGTTCGGCTCCAAGAGCACACCAACAAGCCCTAGCTACTGGCCCTTGACCAAGTTTTGGGGAATACTTGGTCATATTTGACCATTTTGGGACTTCAAAAACCTTTCAAACATGGATCGTGACGCGAAGAAGAGATCACGGGATATCATCCCACTTTCAATCATTTTGGGGTTTTTGGGTTAATGTAGCTGGAAAGGGATGTCGGCCCGTGGGCTTACCCATGCTTAGGCCCACTTTTGTATGTATAAATAGATGCATAGGCGAAGTAAGTAGGAGGTGATAAGTTGGATCTATGTGATCGAAGAATTGTGAGTAAGCTAAGTGTTGGTAATGACTGTAAATGCTCTGTGCATCTTGTAAGAGGCTAAGTGCAAGATGTTGTAGAAGGCTCTATGATTTTAGCGCAAGGAAGAGGGATCTAGCGAGCTACACAGATCTTCTATCCTGTGCGAAGTAAGGATTGTTGAAGCTCTATGTTGTAACTGCTTGACCAAGATAATAAAGAAGAATACTTTGTGGATGTAGCCCCAGGGTGGGGAAGAACCACGATAACTCTATGTGTTGTTCTCTATGCCTCAACCTATTGTGTTTGTCTCTCTTTTTGCTAAGTGCTTTGATGTGTTTCAGATAGATCTATTGATGCTTGGTGCTTAGGAGATAAGAATGCATGTTAGATATGATATGTAAGATGATTATTGCTTGATCTATTGAATCTAATCTGTTGCATGTTTCTAAGTGCTGAAACTATCCTAGATCTAAGTGGTTATTACGATGTTCTATGTTATCCGCAAAGTGAGATAAGGGTTGATTCTAGGCAAACTATTAATGCTAAGTGTTGCATGAAGTCTGTAATCATAGATTTGTGTCCCAGCTAAGGTTGCAGACATATAAGTCCTACAATCACCCCTGCCTCTACCTCGGGTGAGACTTCATCTTCTTCGCAGGTGTTTGCCGAAAGGGCCAGTAGTTAGGGTTTTGTTGGTGCGCCCTTGAGCATTGAACCCTGGGTCTACCCCTATCCCAACAAATGGTTCTGTTGTTGGGACCAAAACTATGATTGTTGGGAACTAGAGAAGAAGAAGCTTTGTGCAAAATAAGCTTTGTGTGTAGATTTGTACCTTAGCGCGAAGCATTCTACTTGACCTGTGAAGCTTTGTGCCAAGAAAAGAGGTCAGATCTGCAAGAAAGAGAGGTCAGATCTGCAAGAAAAGAGGTTAGATATGCAAGAAAGAGGTAAGATATGCAAGAAAGAGGTAAGAACTGTAAGCTTTGTGCTATGATAAAGGTAAGAATAGTTAAATGCCTTAGATTTGAAATCTTTGTCCTCTATAGAAGTAAGATAAGTGGAAATTTTTGTTTCTGAAGCACGAATTTAGGTATTCTTGATAGATTTTGTCCTAGCCTGAAAACTAGGGCATTTCTAGATGAAAGAAAGATTGATATGAATAGATCTGATAAGAATAATGATAGATATGTTATACCTATGCATAGAAAGAATGTTTGGACTAACAGCTGGATGCAGGATCCTAGAAAGAAATTTTTTCAAGCTAGCTACCATGATCCTAGTACGCAGTACAGAAGAAGCTAGGGATCATTTAAGGGAAAGAGAGGACTAACCCTATGTTACAGTAGCAGAAAACCAGGACATCTAGCTAAGGAGTTCCCTGGTGGAAGAACGAGTTGTCTCTGTTGCAATGCTTTGGACCATGAAGTATTAGATTGACCTAGAATGATTGCTAAGCTTGAAAGAATGAATCTGAAAGAAGAAAACCCTAAGGCGGATCCAGAAATAGAAGAACCCCAAGAAGAATCGGAGAAGATGTTACTACAGATGAAAGAAACCATGAATGATCACCGACATGTCAGGCTATCAGAATTTTTTAAGGAAAAAGAATGCCTCGAAGTAAGAATAGGAGACTTTGACATTGACTGTGTTTTGTATGAGGAAACACAGGTGAATGTTATGATAGAAAGAACTTGGGAAGCTATAGGAAGACCAGCTATGATCCCTTCTCTAAGTGGAATAGGGTTATTCAGAGGAAAACTGGTAAACCTATGTGGAAGGCTCACTTAGATATCTATGAATGCTAATGGAACTTTGATAGAGAAAGATTTTGAGATCATCAAGTTTATTGAGGACAGTGCCACGTTTACTATGTTACTTGGAAATCCTTTGATTAAAAGAGATGAAGCCAGAAATAAGGAAGAAGAAAAAGTTTTAGAACAGCAGAGACAAGAGTTAAAAGACTTCATGACTAGAAGGATCGCGCAGTTGATTGAAGAACAAGAGGACAGATCAAAGTTATATCACACTAGGAGCCCAGATGTCGAAGTTATCAGAACACCAGAGGACTCACAGAAGACTGAAGTCTCTATCACAGATAAATAAGAGATGTTATCCATGAACCCTAAGAAAGAACCTCAGCAACGCGAAGTGACTATATTCAAGGAAGATAGGAATTAGAACGAGAAAAGAACCACTAAGATGAATCTCACTGGAAAGAAGGCTAGAAGAAGAGGGCAAAGATTGAAAAACCACAGGAGATTTCAGATGGAACATCACTGAAAGAAAAATTACAGAATTTGAACTTCGTTGGGATATCAGGACAGCGATCTATGGCACTTCGCCATGGCAAAGCGATATAGCTGTTGGAGGCCAATATGTCCATTCAACTGCCGCTCTGAACTGGTCGGAAAACATTTATGGGTCACTACTAGACCGTTGGCTAGCACCAGAACAGATAGAACAGAGTTAATGGAGGCTCCATACCCGTTGCAAGAAGTTTGTTGCCAAAATCCTTATTTAACCCGTCGCGTCCTGCCCGAATAAAACTTTTTCCAAACTGAGAATTCAAAGCCCGCAAAACTAGTGACTATATACCATGATTAGTACAAGCATATTGTTCATCCTAGTGCAGTATCTGAGATCATCGTGACCCCAATTATCTTTTCCAAGCTTATATGTCAGACGAGCTCAGTGCTGCTGATAAAGTAGTTGAATAAGTTTTGATTGACTTAATGACTGAGAGAGTCATGTCAAAAAGACGAATGTCCACTCATATTCAAGCATCATCCATGACAGGAGCACAGGCCTCCCCATCAACTGTTTGAGCAGGGACATATCAAGCTGGCGCAGAACGAAGAACTAAGCACAAGGATGACATCGCAAATGCCAAGCTTATCCCATGCATTCTACCAATGTACTTACCCCCTCTAAGCAGTGTCATCAACTGTGACAGTGTGCCTTGAGAGTTTGAGTATGCTTTGATCACTGCATACCTTCCGAAAGGAGTGCGCACAGTCCATGTTGACCAGGATAAGCTTGCAGCACTAAAATTCAGTGATTTTAACCTCCGAGATCGTAAAGCTTATAGCATGTTAGCTTTGCATAATTACTTTACCAAGACCAAAGGAAAGAACTCTAAGATTGTTCCACAATCATGGACCCAAAACATTGCACAATCCACACTCCTTAATGTAATGAACATCCCACACTTTGGAAGACACCAGGAAGTCAACGCATGTGTCAAGTTGTTGTTGTATTTCTACCACAAAGGATACTTATGGCTAGACCGCCATGTCACTGTGGATTTGACCTTGATCAATCAGATCACAGGACTTAGTATGCAAGGTCCTGACCCATGGGAGTTTTACCGAGGAAAGACATCGGACCGCACTCTCGCACAAAAGAATAGAGAGACTTATGGCGATGTTGTGAAGGGCACGCGAGGCTACAAGGTAGCCTCTATCCAGAATGGCTCAGTGTGCCTTGCCTATCAGCTGATCGCAGGCAAGATAGTTCACAAGAACAGACCAACATAAGTGACTGGATTCGTAGTTGACCTCGGAGGGAAGTGCGCCAAGGGACTACAGATGAACTAGGCACAGTATCTTGTAAACTAGCTAGAGCTTGATTGTAGAGAAGTGCAAGACCAAGGGTATGAGTTCCACTTCAGTTGGTTACTCATACTAATTGCCTTCATTGCTTGGGAACTACTAGAGGTTGCCACTTTCCTAGAGATTGAACCCTTTGAACCATTAGCCACAAAGTTCTGTACGCTATGGTACTCTAACAACATGAACAAATAGTGGCAGTCTAATGTCGTCATCCATGCTTATTACAACCAATTAAAGAATGCAATCCAGTCTACACCACGCATCACCCCGAACACACTTCATCTGTTTAGACCTTTGATGAATTTCAGCATGGATTTCCACTTTATATACCTAACTCCATGCACTGATGAGCACCAAGAACAGCTTCAGTCTTATTATAAGTTGACAGAAGAAGACTTGGAACAGATTACCAAAGAATGGTCAGTGGACCTCCTTGTTTCAGCAGACCCCGCAGAAATGTCCGACGAGGATAAATCTAAAGCTATGCTGAATACACCTAGGCCGAGTAAGACTAAGAAGCATGTTGAAGTTCAAGATATCCATAGCACATCTATGAAGACCACTTTGATCTCACCTGTGCAAGGAGGTGATGGTGAAGAACTAGGTGGGATAGAAGTCAAGCAAAATAAAGGTGAGGTTACTCTGCCTAGAGAAGAGAAGGATCCCTCCAATCAAAGGAAGACTACCCCACCAAATACCTCATCCCGAAAGCTAAGGCTACCCGAACTACATTTAAGACTACCCTCACACCAGACAACTTCAACTTCTTAACCGTTACACTGAATGATGCTTCACAAGAGATCACAGAAAAACAAGAAGCAAAGAAGGAGGAGTTATTCAGCCAAATCAAGGGAAAACTTCAAGGAATGCAACAGGTACTCTAGTCCAGCCAAGCATCTTCTATTGTGCCCTTGCCAGTTGCAACAGCAAGAACAGATGATGAGCCCACCCAATTACATCAGATCGTTGATAAAGTTGAAGCTCGCCTTCGACGAGCTCAAGAAGACACAGTGCAAGCCACCCAGGCTTTAACGCAAGTACAGAATGCACTTCTATAACAAAATAGTAAGGAAGATCAGGAAAATCTTACCCTAACAGCGAAGTGGGATGAGGAAAAAGCGCAGTTGCTAGTAGAGCAACTTGAAGTATAGGAAAAGGTTCACAAAGAACTTCACTCTGTGACGGTCATATAAATAAAGATTGAAGAATGTGTTCCACAACAGGTCACACAACTTGAAGAAGTCATCCAGCAACTTCAGAAGTGCATCGCAGATCTGGAACTTCATACCATGCCTGAGACTCCTCAAGAAATAAGAGATATGAGACAGGCAACTGCTCATAACCCGGTCAACCGATTAAAAACCTTTTCCTTGGAATACAAACAGGTGTGCACTAGAAGCGCCCAAACTCTTGAAAACGTTGCAGAGAATCCATAGTTGCACACATTAGAGGTACAACTCCAAGAATCAACGCAGCACACAGAGACACTACAAGCACAAATGAAGGCCTTGACCCTAGTCAAAAGAATGAAGAGGTTTACAGAACAACACACCGCCCAGCAACAGGTACACACACTGCAAAGTAAAGTGATGGAAGTCTCCCAATGACTTCATCCAATCCAAGAAAAGGCATGGCAACTGTTCATTAACGTTGAAAGCCAGGGAGCCAAGCTTGAACAAATTGTCATCACCACAGAACAACGCTTGGAAGGGCTATTAAATGATGCATTGATCCAAGAATTCACTGAGCAAGAGGTTGTCACACTACAGCAGGTCGAAGAAGCTCAAGCCAAGATTGAGGCATTTGAAGCAGAATTGTGCAGACCTGAGTGACTCTGGATGAGTCACAGGTGAGTGTTGGGAGCCTGTTGGCCCTTGACCAAGTTTTAGGGAAAACTTGGTCATATTTGACCATTTTGGGACTTCGATGGCCTTTCAAATATGGAGTGCGATACGAAGTAGAGATCACAGGATATTGGCCCACTTTGGGTCCTTTTTGGGTTTTTGGGTTAATGTAATGGGAAAGGGATGTCGGTCTGTGGGTTTACCCATGCTTAGGCCCACTTTTGTATGTATAAATAGATGCATAGGCAAAGTAAGTAGGAGGCGATAAGTTGGATATATGTGATCGAAGAGTTGTGAGTAAGCTAAGTGTTGGTAATGAATGTAAATGCTCTGTGCATATTGTAAGAGGATAAGTGCAAGATATTGTAGAAGGCTCTGTGTTTTTAGCGCAAGGAAGAAGGATCTAGCAAGCTGCACAGATCTTTTTTCCTGTGCAAAGTAAGGATTGTTGAAGCTCTATGTTGTAACTACTTGACCGAGATAATAAAGAAGAAGACTTTGTGGATGTAGCCCCAGGGTGGGGGTGAACCATGGTAACTCTATGTGGTGTGCTTTGTGCCTCGACCTGTTGTGTTTGTCTCTCTTTTTGCTAAGTGATTTGATGTGTTTAAGATAGATCTATTGATGCTTGGTTCTTAGGATATAAGAATGCATGTTAGATATGATATGTAAGATGCTTAGTGCTTGATCTATTGAATCTAATTTGTTGCATGTTGCTAAGTGTTGAAACTATCCTAGATCTAAGTCGTTACTGCGATGTTTTGTGTTATTCGCGAAGTGAGATAAGGATTGATTCTAGGTGAACTATTAATGCTAAGTGTTGCACGAAGTGTGTAATCATAAATCTGTGTCCCAGCTAAGGTTGTAAACATCTGAGTCCTGCAACCACCCCTGCCTCTACCTCAGGTGAGACTTCATCTACTTCACAGGTGTTGCCGAAAGGGCCGGTAGTTAGGGTTTTGTTGGTGCGTTCTTGAGCGTTGAACCCTAGGTATACCCCTGTGCCACCTGCGAGGCAGATGCAGTCTCACCCGAAGCAGATATGAGGGGGTTGCAGGATAGAGATGTCTACAACCAAAGGGAATATCAAGTGGATCGAATATAATAGCAACACAACAATCATATATCAAGTATCTTCTTAGATCTACTCCACACAGCTATCTATTATATCTAACACAATAATGCATTAATAGTATATCCAATGACGAAGAACAGAGCATCAATCACACACTAGAATTTTGCTTTATAATGCATTAATATGAAGCATACAGTTCTTATCTGTGCTCTCAGCTAGCAGATCTTCTTTCTTATCCTCTCTGTCTCCCCCTTCCTATGCACCCAGCTACAGTACTTGACCTTCACACCCAGCTGTCCTATTCTTGTCATTGATTATAGTTGTCCTAGTATTGTCATTGATTATAGTTGTCCTATTCTTACACAAGCAGTTCCCTATTCCATAATACATGATATGTTTGGAATACTATGGATTACTAGTAGTTAAGTGATAGAAATTGACTCCTTATGATTCGGTACCTATATATCAATAAGAGTTGATACACCTATTCCACCAAATGTGTTTCCCTAATTAATGGGAATGAAGATTAGATCAATAAGAGCTAGTGATATACCAAACCCATTTCACTCTATTTGGATACCTTGTTTGACGCAGAACGCACCCCGCGCACGTCCGCGATCACCAGGACCTTCTCTAACTTTGGCTCGAAGAGCGTAAATGCTCCTCTAATTCCCTGTCAGGAATTCTTTACCCACAGCAACTTTCCACTAATCTCCCTTACCAATCGGGAAATTGGAATTCGCAATTTCGCAAATTCTGTAGTCACACACCTTATGCCTTACGATTCCCCGAATCCCGATACGGGTAAATCACTGACTTTCTCCCCCCTTTCTGTCAGATCTTCCTCTATCAGGAAATCACTACCTGCGATGTCAACAATTCAAATTCCAGAACTCCGAACCTCGATGGGCCGATCTCCCGACACACATGTGGATTTGACTTCTCCACCTTCTGCTTTTCTATCGAAAATTTGGAACTCGCGAGATCGCGAGTCCTGATGTCGATGGATGCGGGACTTGATTTTCCTCGATTCCCAATATGATGCCACCTGTACTCCACCAGTACTTGTGGTCCCACACTGCCACGTCACCGTCGGGATATCGCGGATCACGAATCCAATAGGCAAGTGTTCTCTATCATTGAGAACCCCGATTCTTTGATCCTATAGAGATATCACCTCTCGCGGTATCGCGATATTTGCTACGCCAGCTTGGGTCTTCAACTCATGATTACCTGATACGTGAGGTCACGTGCAGATCCAACGGCCCCCTTTTTCTCGGATCAACGATTCTGCTCGCGTCGAAAATTTGCTAATCGCGATTTCAGCAGGCACAAAACTCCTGTCTTCGCAAACCCCAATTCCCCGATGAGCCAAATCCTGATGGCTCTTGGGCTCCTCCTCAGCACGCTTAAGTTTAACCCATGTTTATCTCCTCAAGATCTAACGTCTAGCGGGATTTCGCAAGGCTCCTCTGCAAATCTTGACCGTTGATTCCTCCCCTTCAAGGACTCCTCCCGATCTAAAGCTCCTTCCTACTCGAACTTTCTTTGAATCGTCTCCTGAGTTCTCCTCCACGGTATCACGAAGGAACTATCCCTCCTGAGCTTGTCTACTCTGATTCCTTCAGAGACTTTGTGCACACTCTTCGTGTTCGACCTTCAACAACTCCCAAAGGGTTGAGTCTTTCAGACTCTGTGCACTTCTGGCAACAGCAGTCTCTGCCTTCTTCTGCTCAGATTTACTACTGAGACTCCTAATTTCGCCTATGCTCTCTTCACATAGCTCCCACGACAATCCTATAACTCTGGTTGAATGAGAATAAGTGTTTAACTACTGAGCCTTCATCAACGCACTCTATGCGGATGAATTCAACTGCACTCTATGCAGGAATCTCCTGGCTCAGACAGAGAAACAATTGAAACTTCTTCTCTCTCAGACTTCATTTAAACTTGAAATCATATGCACAGCATAAACAAAGTAATGCATAGCCAGAAACAAACATTCATGAATGAGCATAACATTTACACAAAGAAAACAACAACAACCATGATATTAAACCAGAACTTCATTTCTATTGATTCAATCTTCTGTACATGGGTGCTCTTCACAGATTTCTCTGCTTGCTCCTCTCTCCTGAATGTTGGCTTATGTTACAATGATACAACGAGGGTGTCTATATCCATTTTCCCTCTCTCAAACTCTAAAACTGTCTAATCTGGAAATAAAATCCTATCTACCTGCATTAAATCTATTAAATGCCTCATCTACCTAAGGACGAGAGCTTAAAGGCTCAAGGTCTGCTATAATGTACAAAGGCACTTTCATAAATGGTTCATTTATACATTGGTGCATCATCTTAATATAAAAATACAAAAAGTTTTGGCTGGTCTTGTCCAGTTGTTCGTTGTCTTTCATGCTGGCTCGCTTGTCTTGGGCGATGCCCCTTGATGAGTTGGCGATGCTCCTGCATCATACTCCTCGTCTTGAAAATTTTCATGGGCTCCTGTCCATGAGCTCCTGCACGGTCTGTCCATGCTTTTGTATCTCTACTTCGCTTTTCCAGCTAGCATCTTCGACTGGATGATTCTTCCACTTGACCAGGTACTCAAAATACTGCTTTCTCCTGGTTTTCTTGCCCATTCGCTTGTCCAGTATGCACTCCATCTGCGGCTTCTCTGCTACTGGTAATTGCTTATGCCACTGGATAACTGGTTCCTCAATTCCAGTTTCTGCTTCTCCAGCCCTGTATGGGTATAAATCTGAAACATTGAATATCGGAGATATCTCGATGCCATCCGACAACTCAATTTCATAAGCGTTCTCTCTGAATTTCTTCAGGACCCTGCATGGTCCAATTTTCTTCATTTTTAATTTGTTATATGTTCCCCTTGGGAACCTGTCCTTCCTCAAGTGTGCCAGAACAAGATCACCAACTTCAAACTGAAGTTGTCTCCGATGTTGATCTGCTCTGCGCTTGTACTCCTGATTTGTGTCTTGCAGTCGCTGCTTCACCTTGCTGTGAAGTTCTTTCATTACTTCAGCGAATTCCTCTGCACTAGCACTGCTAGTCGCAGTTTGTTCTGACTCCCTAAGTTCAAAAAATCCCCTCGGTTGTGTCCCATATATAATTTGAAATGGACTTTTGCCTGTACTCTGATTCACTGAATCGTTGTATGCAAACTCTGCCTGTGGCAATATGTTGTCCTAGCTGCTATGGTGCTCTGTCACCAGGCTCCTCAAAAAGTCTCCCAAGCTCCTATTTACCACTTTCGTCTGCCCATCCATCTGCGGATGGTAAGCTGAACTAAATGCCAAGTTAGTCCCTAGCTTCTTCCATAGCATCCTCCAAAAATGACCTATGAGTTTGGTATCCCTGTCCGACACTATACTTCTCGACAATCCATGGAGTCGAATGATCTCCTTGAAAAACAAGTTCACGATGGGAGTCGCATCGCTGGTCTTCTAGCATGGTATTAAATGTGCCATCTTTGAAAGCATGTCTACCACCACAAATATGGAATCAACCCCTCTCTGCATCCTCGGCAAACCCAACACAAAATCCATGTTGATCGCCTCCCACAGCCTCTCTGGTATGGGCAATGGCTGATAAAAACCTGCATTTTGTTTCCTCCCCTTCGAGTGTTGACAAATCCTGCATCTGTCAACAAATCGTTTGACATCCGCTCGCATGCCTGGCCAAAAATATGACTCGCTTAGCTTCGCAAAGGTCTTGTCTTGGCCGAAATGTCCTGCTAAGCCTCCACTATGTTTTTCCTTCACCAAGTTCTCCCTCATGGAGAAAATTGGAATACACAGTTGATTGCCTCTAAACAGTAATCCTTCCTGGATCATATAGTCTATCCAAGAACTCTGATCTCTGAGAACTGGATTCTCAGCTGGTTCATACGCTTCTGCAAAATCTGCGTCTCCTGCGTACATGTCCTTCAGATTCTCAAAACCCAATGTTTTGACTCGGAACTCCTGCAGCAACAAACATTTCCTGCTCAAAGCATCAGCCACTTTGTTAGCAGTACCCGAAATGTGTTTTATCACAAATGTGAAATTCTGCATGTACTCTACCCATTTTGCATGCTTCTGGTTCAACTTCTCCTGTTGACTCACAAACTACAATGCATGATTATCGTTGTACAATACAAATTCTTTTGGAATCAAGTAATGCCTCCACTTCTTTAATGCCTGTATGATGGCATAAAACTCTTTATCATACGTGGAGTATTTCACCTTTTCCTCATCCAGCTTCTCACTGAAATAGGCAACTGGCCTGTCCTCCTGACTCAAGACCACTCCTATGGCATATCCGCTCACATCACATTTCACCTGAAATGTCTTCTGAAAATCTGGCAACACCAAAACTGGTTGCTCTATTATCTTTCGCTTCAACAAATTGAAGCTCTTCTCAGCCTCTGCTGTCCAATGAAAATACTTATGTCATTTCTGCGCTAATCCCACTGAAATTCCTAATGAACTTTCGGTAGAAACTAGCCAATCCGTGGAAACTTCTCACCTTGAAAACATTTCTTGGTGATGGCCATTCTTTAGTTACCTATACTTTACTTGGATCCATCTTCAATTCATTTGTTGATATGACAAACCCCAAGTAAATGAGTTATGTCTGCATAAATGAAGATTTCTTCATATTAATCAACAACTTCTCTTGCTGTAGCTTTCTCATCACAATGGCCAAATGCTTCAAATGTTCAGCCTTCGTCTTACTGTAGATCAATATATCATCCAGATATACGACTACAAATTTCCCGATGAATTCCTTCGGGACTTCATTCATCAGCCTCATGAATGTGCTCGACGCATTTGTCAAACCAAATGGCATGACCAGCCATTCGTACAAACCTTCGTTTGTCTTGAATGTTGTTTTCCATTCATCACCTTCCCTCATGCGAATCTGGTGATATCCGCTCTTCAGATCAATTTTTGAAAAATAATTTTCCCCGCTCAGGCAATCCATCAGATCATCCATTCTCGGCAGTGGAAATCTGTACCTGATGGTGATTTTGTTGATCGCTCTAGAGTCGGTACACATTCTCCACCCTCCATCCTTCTTCGGACTAAGCATTGTTGGAACAGCACACGGACTCAGGCTTTCTCTAACCAATCCTTTGTCCAATAGCTCCTGGACCTGCTTCTTGACTTCCTCATTCTCCTATGGCATCAATCTGTACGCAGCCTTATTCGGCAAACTGGCTCCTGGTATGAGGTCGATGTGATGACTCACACTCCTCATCGGTGGCAACGAACGAGGTAGTTCGTCCACTATGATGTCAGCGAACTCTTCCAGCAGTTCCTGAATCTCAACTGGTAAGTCATCCACTCTCGTGCTAGTCAGAACAATCCTCGGCTTCCTGACCACAAAGAATTGTGGATCTTCTTGCTTCTCCATCTCCGTAAGAAGCTCCTTCCCACTCATGAGAAGTATGGTGTTGCTTACTTCTGGTCTCACCTCCTTATCCTTTATCAGAAGCAACATGTGTGTTCTTCCGTCCTTCTCTAAAGTGTATGTGTTCATCCTCCCGTCATGAACCACATTTCGGTCATATTTCCATGGTCTACCCAGTAACAAATGACATACGTCCATGGGGATAACATCACAGAGAATTTTATCATTATATCCTCCTATCTTGATATCAACAAAGCATTGTTTCGTAACACTTACCTGGTGTCCTTTCTGTAGCCATGAAACCTTGTATGGACTCGGGTGATCAGTTGTCTCCAGCTCCAACTTCTCCACCATCTCGGTTGAAACAAGATTATCGGTGCTTCCACTATCCATGATAACCTTGCATTTCTTATCCTTGGTTTTGCAGGCTGTCCTGAACAGTTTGGTCCTCTGAGCTGAACTTTCCTGCACCTCTTTCTCAGGCATTAAAAGGAACTTTCGCATCAGAAGTGAGCTTCCTCTTTCTGCACCTTCTGCTTCAGCAGCTTGCCTCTGTGCCTCGGTGATGTGAGCTTCTCCTCTGTCCTTTTTCCTTTCTGGACAGTCAACTGCCTTGTGTCCATCCTTTCCACACGTGAAGCATGTGATCACTCCACCTCGGCCTCTTCCTCTTCCTCTGGTATGAGGAAAAGTGGTTGCATCAGCATACTCCCCTCTCTGTTCACTATGTTGTCTCCTCGGCTCAGCATATTGCTGTCCTCGCTGTGAGGTTCCACCTCTCTCAATATTACCCTGAGGTTTCTTCCATTCCTCCTTGGGATTCTGATATTTCTTCTGGGCAACTGTCTTGCCCCTGGGCTGACTCCTGCCTCGCCCTCTCTGACTTTGCTTATGGATCATCTTTTCTTCTACCTTCAATGCCATCTGGTAAGCATCCTCAACTGTTCAGATGGTTTCCAAAATTAATTCATCCTAAATTTCATACCTCAGGCCATTCATATACCTGGAAACTTTCTCATCATCGCTCTCCCGATGACCTGCTCTGATATTGAGCTTGTAAAATTCTTCGGTGTACTCCTTTACCGTCATCAACTTCTATCTCAGGTTCTGCATTCTCCTGAATAGTGTGATCTGATAATCCCTTGCGATGAATTTTGCCTTCATATTAGCAATCATTCGATCCCAGCTTTTAATCTTCGGTTTGCCTTTGGAACGTCTATATGCCTGTAGCTCGTCCCACCACAATGTTGCATGTCCTTTCAACTTCATGACAGCATGCCTTACCTTTTTATCCTCTTCGATATCTTCATAATCGAAGTAGGTTTCAAGAGCTCGAATCCAATCCAGAAGCTCTTCTGCATCCAAACTCCCTTCATAGACTGAAATGTCCATTTTGGTCTTAGAACTCATCCGAGCGATAGCCTTAATTAATCGTTTGCTGGCGGCATCTTCAGCTGCAACCTCTCCGTGTGGTTCAGCTTCAACCTCATTGTCGGAATCACTAATATCCCCTGCACCAGCTGTGCATCTCTAAGTTGTTTCCATCTCTTCGAGTCTCTCTCTGAGATCTCGTATCTATCTTTCCATCTCTGGATTCCCTGTCGGCCTACCTCTTCTTCTCACCTCCCTGTCTTTCGGGTCGGGTGATGGTCTTTCTCTTCTAGGTGGCATGGTGAATTATTCTTCTCTCTGCTACCGAAAACAAAGAGAACTCTTTTCCCGCTCTGATACCACTTGACACAGAACGCGCCCTGCGCACGTCCGCGATCACCGGGACCTTCTCTAACTTTGGCCCGAAGATCGTAAATGCTCATCTAATTCCCTTTCGGGAATTCTTTACCCACAGCAA
This sequence comes from Picea mariana, assembly GCA_032191745.1. Classification (NCBI taxonomy): domain Eukaryota; kingdom Viridiplantae; phylum Streptophyta; class Pinopsida; order Pinales; family Pinaceae; genus Picea; species Picea mariana. The sequence continues at coordinate 485,198 of JASDQU010103926.1, forward strand.
CTTTCCACTGATCTCCCTTACCAATCGGGAAATTGGAATTCGCGATTTCGTGAATTCTGTAGTCACACGCCTTATGCCTTACAATTCCCCAAATCCCGATACGGGTAAATCGCTGACTTTCTCCCCCCTTTCTATCGGAGCTTCCTCTATTGGGAAATCGCTACCTGTGATGTCAACAATTTGAATTCCAGAACTCTGAACCCCGATGGGCCGATCTCCCGACACACATGTGGATTTGACTTCTCCACCTTCTGCCTTTCTATCAGAAATTTGGAACTCGCAAGATCGCGAGTCCTGATGTCGATGGACGCATGACTTGCTTTTCCCTGATTCCCGATATGATGCCACCTATACTCCACCAGTACATGTGGTCCCACACTGCCACATCACCATTGGGATATCGTGGATCATGAATCCAACAGGCAAGTTTTCTCTGTCGTTGAGAACTCTGATTCTCCGATCCTATCGGGATATCACCTCTTGCGGTATCGCGATATTTTCTACGCCAGCTTGGATCTTCAACTCATGATTACCCGATACATGAGGTCACGTGCAGATCCAACGGCCCCCTTTTTCTCGGATCAACGGTTCTGCTCGCGTCGGAAATTCGCTAATCGCGATTTCAGCAGGCACAAAACTTCTGTCTTCGCAAACCCCGATTCTCCAATGAGCCAAATCCTGATGGCTCTTGGGATCCTCCTCAGCACACTTAAGTTTAACCTGTGTGCATCTCCTCAAGATCTAACGGCTAGCGGGATTTCACAAGGCTCCTCTACGAATCTTGACCGTTGATTCCTCCCCTTCAAGGACTCCTCCCAATCTAAAGCTCCTTCCTACTCGAACTTTCTTTGAATCGTCTCCTGAGTTCTCCTCCATGGTATCACAAAGGAACTATCCCTCCTGAGCTTGTCAACTCTGATTCCTTCAGAGACTTTGCACACACTCTTCGTGTTCGACCTTCAACAACTCCCAAAGGGTTGAGTCTTTCAGACTCTGTGCACTTCTGGCAACAGCAGTCTCTGCCTTCTTCTGCTCATATTTACTACTGAGACTCCTAATTTCACCTGTGCTCTCTTCACACAGCTCCCACAACAATCCTATAACTCTGGTTGAATGAGAATAAGTGTTTAACTACTGAGCCTTCATCAACGCACTCTATGCGGATGAATTCAACTACACTCTATGCAGGAATCTCCTGGCTCAGACAGAGAAACAATTGAAACTTCTTCTCTCTCAGACTTCATTTAGACTTGAAATCATATGCACAGCATAAACAAAGTAATGCACAGCCAGAAACAAACATTCATGAATGAGCATAACATTTACACAAAGAAAACAACAACAACCATGAGATTAAACCAGAACTTCATTTCTATTGATTCAATCTTCTGTACATGGTTGTTCTTCACAGATTTCTCTGCTTGCTCCTCTCTCCTAAATGTTGGCTTATGTTACAATGATACAACAAGGGTGTCTATATCCGTTTTCCCTCTCTTGAACTCTAAAACTGTCTAATCTGGAAATAAAATCCTATCTACCTGCATTAAATCTATTAAATGCCTCATCTACCTAAGGACGAGAGCTTAAAGGCTCAAGGTCTGCTATAATGTACAAAGGCACTTTCATAAATGGTTCATTTATACATTGGCGCATCATCTTAATATAAAAATACAAAAAAATTCGGCTGGTCTTGTCCAGCTGTTCGCTGTCTTTCATGCTGGCTCGCTTGTCTTGGGCGATGCCCCTTGATGAGTTGGCGATGCTCCTGCATCATTGTTCAATTCCAATAATCAATAGACTTGTAAATGATGATGATAACAAATCGAACATGTTACTATTTATACATGTTTCAATACCTATGTTAGCTTCTAGTCATTGTAAGATGTGTTTCCATATCTGCCAGTACTTATATAGGTAAAGTAAGACCATCTATTTGATTTGAGTGATTATTGTAACTATTACTTCATGTTTCTCTATTAGTAATGGGATTTGAGCATGTATTGGAACCACTTCAAGCGTAGAGCTAATAAGGTATAAAGCTTTGATAATCCTTATGTTTCTATTGTGGTAGATTTGTGCTTAGGTAAAGTAATGGTATTTATTGGTAACTAACCAGTAAGCTAAACTAGAGAGTACAATGTTGTTACTACTAATATGAGTTATACCTTACCTTGCTTGTTTGATCATTAGGTAAAGGTGATTCCAAGTTGTTACATAGAGAGATAATTGTTATTGACTCTTCTTTGAGTGCCATGTGTTGATATAAAGCTAAGTATTAGATATATTACTAAGTAAGTAATGGTAATGATTCATGGAAAGGTTTAGCGTGATAACCATAGGATATTTGAAACCAAACTAGTAACATAGCTTGATGCTATAACATAAGCTTGATTGTTGAAATCAATGCCATTTTAAGTATAAAGTGCAATCGATTCCCTTTGTTCACACTTGTTCACCCAGTAATCTCACATTTATATTGGTCAAATTAGGCCTAGAGGTTAGTTTCCATACACATTAACTCAATGGGAATACTTCTATCCATATAGGGTGTAGTCCAAACACATAATCAATGGGAATACTTCTCTCCATGTATTCCCTAATTGTTCGAGTAGAAGGAAATGGTAGCCTAATGAATATGGAGAATACCATATGAATAAGGGATAGCTATGTAATTGCACTCATAAGGGGAAATGATTATACCAAATACATCATATCCACTATAATGAATATGAGATTCATACAATACAAGATCTCTTACTTCTATAACTATGATCTTTATAATACATGGGAATCAAAGAAAGTGGTATAAGATTGAAGCTCAAGTTTTCAATGGATTGGAATGAGCCTGGATACAATAATTGTATATGTTACATACAAGGCTTGTACTCTTGTATCAACTAAGTTTTAATCATTGAATCACAATATGTAATCTAACCATATTAGCAGTAATCAAATCAACCTTATTATGAAATCTTAATGAATGTTACTAGTATAAGTAATGAGTTATGATAATCAATCTCATTAATTAATCAAATACAGGTGATCATGTGTCTCTTCTTATAGGTTATACAGAGAAAGAGTTGTAATCCCTATGTAACAATAGATTAGCTTAACTACCATGTATGTTATTGTTGCTAATACTTATCTCTATCCAGCTTAAGGTAATTAAGCTTACTTAACCTATGAAGTTGGCACGAGATTAGACTTAGATATCACAGTAATCAAATTAATGTAATCAATATGATTTATCAATCTCAGTAATTAGGGAGATATTGAGACTATATCGCATCCTCTATGAAAATACTTATGATTATGATTATGTATGTAACTTAGGTATACTAAGAGCTATGAGTAAGAGTGGTACTATTTATGAATCAACACCATTAGTGATAAGTACGTACTTTGTAAGGATAACAATTGCCTAAATGAATCTTGGATAATTGCTCTAATATGTTCACCCTTGTGGCTTATATTGTGAATATCATAATGGATTAAAGCATAACATGAAGACTATTACCATTGCTATGATAAGTGATATGTTGAAACTAGATGTGAAAGAGCTTATGTAAGATTACTTGAGTTGTATTGGAATAACTAGTTACCATATTTGATTGGTGTCATTAACTTAGTTGTTTCACCTTAATTCTTAGGATATCATGTATGGGATATTACTGATAAACATGACAATACAGGGTTAGTATGAGAACCATTATAGTATTAGTGACATATTATATGAGCTTTATGATTACTCTTACTAACTCTATATCTTATTTCATTACTAATTACACCTTACATCTCCATTGAATGATATGAAGAGTATTGTAACATCCCACTCTTGCGAGCACATGTTATTGACTTATTCTTTGAGGACACTTGTGTGCAAGTGATCCAGTTTTAGTATATGGTTCTTGATACCAAGTCTGGTTTTAGTGTATGGACTTTTGTATGGACCAAGAAGATACCAAGAAGAAAAACAAGAAGTTTGTATGTACCGAGAAATGTGCAGGACCATTTTGAAGGCTCAAGGAGTTGTTGACGACGACGTCGATACTAAAAGTCCCTGACATGGATGAGGACTTCTTGGTATGCACATACGCATCCAAGGAGGGCTTAGGCAAAGTTTTGATGTAAGACAGTTGAGTGATCGCTTACATCTCAAGAAAATTAAGAAAGCATGAAGAGAACTACGCGACACATGATTTGGAGTTATTGGCCATTGTGTATGCCCTAAGTGTGTGGAAACACTACCTAGTTGGATGGGAATTCAAACTAAAAATAGACCAATGTGGTTTGCAACACATTTTTACACAAAGTGAATTGAATGCGCAATAGAGGCGTTGGTCAGAATTGCTTAGCAAATACAATTTTGAGATTGCTTACATAAAAGGAATGGTTAACAGAGTGGTAGATGCGTTGAGTCGGAGACCACACATATTTTCAGTGATACCTCTTCCGACGAATATTTGAGAAAGGATTCTAATTGTATAGCATGACGATGATTGGTATAAAGAGGTTAAGGAAAATATCGGACAATACACCATGTTGGTACCAAAATTTGAAGGATATACTTTGGACAACAACAGATTGATGAGGTATAATGACCATTTTTACGTACCGCCTAACGATGAATTGAGAAATTTGATCTTAAAAGAAGCTCATAGAGCAGTATACATGGCTCATCCAGGAGTCACGAAGATGAGGGCAGACCTTAAGCCCTTATTCTTCTTGAAAGGAATGAAGGCGAACATAGTTAACTACGTGGTGAGATGTCTAGAATGTTAGCAAGTGAAGTTTGAACATAGACATCCGGCAGGATTACTACAGCCACACGCTATTCTAGAATTGAAATGGGAATTCATTTCGATGGACTTTATTTTTGGGTTGTCACTGACAGCAAGGAGGCATGACTCGATTTTTGTAGTAGTTGACACTCTGATGAAGAGTGCACATTTTATCTCTGTGTGTACGACGTATCAGGCAACAGACATAGCTAGAGTTTTTATCAGTGAGATTATGAGATTGCATGGCATGCCAAAAAGGATCATATACGTTAGAGGATCAATGTTTATAGGACATTTTTGGACTAGTTTCCAAGAGGCCTTGGGAACCCAACTTAACTTTAGTAGAATTTATCACCTAGAGACAGACAGGAAGACGAAAATAATGAACCAAATCTTGGAAGATATGTTGTGTATGTACGTGATGAACCAACATAAGTGTTGGGAAGAGTTCTTGCCACTGGTAGATTTTGCGTACAACAACAGCTATCAAATCACCATTAAGATGGCACCATTTGAGTTTCTTTATGGGTGACCATGTCGGACGCCTTTGAGCTGGGATTAACTTGAGGATAGGGTCCTGGTAGGACCACCATAAGTGATCCAATAAATGGAAGAAAAAATGAAAATGATAAGACAAAGGATTAAAGAAGTGCAAGATCGGTAGAAGAGTTATGTCGATGTGCATCGCGTTGATCGTAATTATGAAGTTGGTGACCGATTTTTCTTGTAGGTGAAACGGCACAAGAGATCAATTGAGCTTGGGAAGGGTGATAAACTCTCTCCTAGGTTTGTGGGACCTTTCGAAGTTGTGGAAAGGAAAGGGCCCATGGCCTATCGACTAGCATTTCCTAATTCTTTGAGGTGTATGCATGATATTTTTCATGTATATGTTTTAAGACATTATGTTAGTGATCATACACATGTGATTGACATGAGTTCCTTGCAGGTGTTGGACGAGGGTGCACTCATGGCGGAGCCAATCCTCATTTTGGACCATCCCATTCGACAACTATGACGTCGAACAATTGATCAGGTCAAGGTCCATTGGGACAATTATAGTCCACACTCGGCTACCTGGGAGGACACATATGATATGCACCAACAATTTCCATATTTATTTGATAGTTAGACATTTAGATCTTGTCAGATGCTTCATTTACTGCATTTATATACTATACAATTTCCATATGAATTTTAAAACAAGAGGGGGTGTATGTAATATCACACTCTTGCGATCACATGTTATTCACTTATTCTTTGAGGACACTTGCGTGCAAGTGATCCGGTTTTAGTATATGGTTGTCTGTTTTTCTTATGGATTCCTACGATGATGTTGATGGATTATGATTTATGTTGTATGATATTTATGTATTGACAGATGTTATTGATGAGTTTCCCCTGTGTAACACACCCACTACGGAATTTAAAATTTTTCGGCCTTTTCTTCTTTTCTCTGAGAAATAGAATTTCCCCGAGTCCCTATGGGACCTAATACAGATCCTGTCATCCCTTATCCGCACTCATCTGATCGGCATTTATGGCCACAGGCCTTATCGGAGGGTACTCATCGAATTTCATGATACAGGAAATCGTGATACAGGTATTCCCTTGTTCATTTCGGGGTTTCATCCATCGAAATTTCGCGGCTAGCGAACTACGAGGAAAACTGACCCTTGAGAGTCCCGGACACCGGAAAGTCGAAACTCCAAAACCATGTGTGTGAATCCATTTTAGGACTTCACCTATTGGGATTTCGCAAGTCGGGAGTTTGGGGGATGCGATGACAGAAGGTCTCACATCGGGGTCTTCCGGGAGCCGAACTTCAAATTACTAACTCTAAACATACTTCCCTGTTTCGGGATTTCTGCCATCGGGAATTCGAGATATGCGATGACAGGAGGTCTCGCACTTAGGTTTCCCGGGAGCTGAAACTCCAAAACCTTAACATACTTATAGTTGTATATATGTGTCACTCAGTCCATTCCAGTAATTTGCAGAGTGGGTTTTTAGGACTCGTGAGCATAAGCAAACTTACCGTCAGGTATCCCGGGTGTCGAAACACCGACGCACCAAATACCGTCAGTGTTAAGCCATTTCGAGACTTTGCAAAACAGGAGTTCAGGAGATGCGAGTACAAGGGAATACGCCCTTGAGCATTCTGATTTCCGAAGTGTCGAAGTCTCATAACCTATCCGCATATTGTTCTTTCGGGACTTCACCCATCGGGATTTCAGGACTGATGTGTACAAGAAAACTGACCCTTGGGTTTCCCGGTTGCCAAAACACCGAAACACCAAGGCTTACCCACGCTAGACCTTTTTCAGATCTCATACTTCGGGATTTTGCGATGGGTAATGACAAGAAGTCTCACTCCTAGGTTTTCCCGGGGGATGGAACACCGAAAACTCATAGCTACTCCATCCTATTATCATTTCGGGATTTCGCGAATCAAAGATTCAGGACTTGCGAGTATAAAGGGACTCGCACTTAGGTACTTCGGGTACCGAAATGCCGAACTATCCTATTTCATCCACTTCTTAAACTATTTCGGGGTTTCATTTATTGGGGTTTCACGACTCGTGATGATCAGGGTTCTTCCCCTTTGTCTTCCCGAGTACCGAAACGCTGAAACACTTATCGGCATCCACATGTCCTATAAATGGGCGGTCGAGATACTCCCACAAACCCTAGGGATCTACGGTCCCGATTTCTTCGCTACTTACGAAGATTAAAAAGGGGTTGAGACATTATCGTCGGCGTTCCTTCATAAAATTTAACGGTCGTAACATACCTTAGATCTTCTGAAGGGATCTCGTTCGTGCATTTAGCAAAAGGAAGGGTAACCTGGGTACCGAACCACCGAAAGGTCCTAACTCAACCACACGCTGTCATTTCTGGATTTTGCAGGTCGGGGTTTCGGGACTCACGAGTACAAGAAAACTCGCACCTAGATACTCCAGGTGCCAAAACTCGTAAAACTCTTAATTTACCCCCACGCTAATAATTCGGGATTTTTCAAGTCAGGGTTTCGGGACTTGCGAGTGCAAGGGGACTTGCCCTTGGGTATTTTGGGTATTGAAATGCTGAAATGTTGGGATATACGAGGACCCTTCTCCCTCATGCAAGAGTTTAAGGCTTAAACTATAACATCCTCCTTCGGGTCCTCAGGTAATTTACACCAGGTTTTGAAGACCAGACTGGAAGGTCTTCTCGAAAATAAGGGAGTGGTCTCGAAAGGGTGCCTTCATGAGGAAATATATCCAAGGCATCAAGTAGGAAAAACATAGGAACAAATCTCCCGAGAGCAGACTTGAAAATCTGTATTAGTTCATCATATATATATATATATAAAAACATAAGCCATACGTGATCTTTCCAATAAAAACATGCAACCATCATTTCTGATCAAAACACCATGCAACC